>JBDJHY010272798.1:0-10322 GCA_039654485.1 Withania somnifera
TTTATTTCAAGGTTTCCACATTCTTCCCAGATTAATGATTCATTTTGGGAGATTCTTGATAGATTGACTATGTCTGCACACTTCATTTTGGTTTATACTTCCTACAAGGCAGAGAAGTTACCCAAATTTACCTAAGTGAGGTGTTTGTTTCCATGGTATTCTGGTTTCCATCATTTCTGACCGTGGTACTCAGTTTACTTCTTAGTTTTAGAGGGATATATAGTGAGGTATGGGTACAAAGGTTCCTCTCAACACAACTTATCACCCTCAGACCAATAGTCAGTCTTGGAGGTCCATTGAAGTCCTAGAGGATATCGTGCTTGATTTTTGGTGGTTTGTCGAATTAGCACCTAACCTTGGTTGAATTTTATTATAATAATGTAATAAAACTTCTTGTTATTTTTATGTTATTGCACTTTTCTTGAATCTTAGAGCTTTCCTGTAGTAGCCCTAAGTCATTTATGACTTATTGGGATTGGTGATTCGGTTTTCTAGTTGTTCATTTGATTGTTATGTCTGTTTATCTATTTTAGAGCTTTTACTTTTGATATCGGTGGCTTTATTCATAATTTATTGAAAATAAACTCAAAATCAAATTCCAACAGTTCCTTTAGCTCCGAAATATAGATTTTGGTCCAAATAAACTCTTGGTTTGTGTGCGGAAACCTTAATTATAATTTTATCTGGGTTTATGTGTTTTTAGTATTCTGGAGTTCAAAGGTTTGACTCTGGCCAACTTTTAATAATCAAATCTTTCGATTGAAAATCCAAAAACCCTATTAGCTCCCGATTGTCGAGTTTGGGTTAGGTGAGTTGTTTTTTGGGTCCCGAGCTAGGCGGGCTCATTTTGAGTACTCGGTTGGAATATTGAAAATTTAAGTTGAAGGCTAAATTTAGTCAACATTTTTCTAAAATGATCTTGGATTGATGTTTTTTCTACACCTTTGAGTCTGGAATGTTGTATCTATGCAGGTAGCACAGTTGGTTTGTGTTCATTAGGTTCTGTACTCATTTCGAAGCATCGTTTGAAGTTTGAAAACTTGTCTAAGTTGCTATCATCTGGTACTAGGGAATTTCCTCTTCCTAATCTCTGTTGTTCCATCGTGATCGGCGAGGGTTGAATTTCCTTTCTACGTGATCATAATCGATCCGTCGCGATTATGGAGGATTGATCGCGGTCAATATATGCAGTGAACAATGTCGCGATCGCGAAGTACTTTTCACCTGGTAGTATATAAACCCTAAAACCTAAATTTCTCTTCATATTATTCATCTTTTCACCTACAAACAAAAATTTTGCTATTGATAAACCTTGGGATTATTCATATGTCACAACCCAAAAATTGAGTTGTGATGGCGTCTACGTCTCAGCTACAGACAAGCCTAACCCTGACCAAGTGCACGTAGCGATGGTCCAATACCAAGAACCCAAAAGAAAAAGGGAAGAAGATGAAGAGGAGAATGAAAAGTTGGAAAGGAAAATACACAACTAACATAACTCCTAGAACTTGGTATCATGGCTGTAGAGCATATATATATAGAAAGTACAAAATACAAACCATGATGAGGAAAAACCACAAACAAGCTATCTAAGATCCAACTAGGATAACTCTGGTACTAGAAGGAAAACCGGTCAGCAAGGAAGCCAACTTCTCAACAAAATCTCCTGGCGTCACACCATCTATCTCACACGATCGCATCCGCTCTAATGGCTCGTACTAGGATCTACATCAAAAAGAGATGTAGAAGTGTAGCATGAGTACCAAAACAATGGGTACACAATAGGAATCATAGGCCGACCGGCAAAAGTAAGCATAAGCAAGGTAAAGAGTGATCAACAACAAGTAGGACAGTAGCAGTGAAGGATCAGCTACCTGTGGGTGCAATACCAACTAAAAAGGAAAAAGAGGTTTACTATCAGGGTGTAACCCACAAAAGGTGGGTCACAAGAAACTCATGATCAAACACAACACGTAGCTGGATCTCCAACTTGACCAGCATAAGGAAAGACCAATAAGAAAGTACAAGACCATCACAAGAAAAGATACAACAAATATAGTAAGTGCACGAATAGTACTAATCAAATATAGAAGGGAACAAACAAATTCTACTAGCAAACAAACCCAACCAGTAGCCCATTCTACCAGTAGGTACACTTAGGCAACCAAGTAACCCAATAGGTACTTCTCCCTTAAGCCCTGAAAAGTACAACTAAATGCAAAAGGATGCAATGTATGGGGGTGTTGATAAGTAAATAGTGTTCGTACATACCCTTCCGGTATAAGATTCTATTTGGAGTGGACCCACAGAAGATTTCTCATACACTTAGCCAACCTACCCTAGTATCCCCTCCCCTTTCCATGCAACATACCCCAGGCATGGCAACCTAGTTCAGAGGGTCCGTAGAGGGATCTAATCCTATGTACAAAAATCCTTGTAAAAGTCAACTAGTTCTATTTTCATCAGGAGAAAAAGACAAAACTCGGGCTCAACCCATATATCATATCTCAGTGGAAACTCAAGTCCATCATGTAGGAAAAAATACAATCTTAGTAAGACCGAACTGATAACATAGCAATGTCACAGTGATAATGAGAAAATAGCTTCAATGATGTGAGGAAATTGCTCCTAGTGCTCATAAGCACAATTATGAAAAGTATAAATATGTATAAGAAATCAGTATGCATAAGAAATCAGTTTTTGATTGTTATTCTGTCAAAAATAAGTTACCTTTTAAAAGGTTTAATGCATGCCCATCATACAAAAACAATCAGTAGGCTAAACTGTTCTGGCTGCTAACTGGAAGCAAAAAGATAGTTTCCAAGACCTAGTCATGAGGTGTATGCTCTCCTAGCCTAAATACAGTACCGAGCCTTGAGTAACCGCAACAAATATTCAGCAACTTCCTAGAGGGCACCTGTTAAAGTACAAGCAGACACCCATGCAACAAAAAAAATACGAAGCTATCATAGATCAGTACGATACAACTCATTCCCAAGCTCGTACATGGGCTAGGCCATGATATCACATAGGGATGCTAACTACCCAACAAAGACGTATCCAAATTGGTACAATGTTATCACACAACATCTCAAGTAGGAAAAAAAACAATCAGCCTTCCTAGATTTTCTCTAAAATCACCAACCTAAATCAAGGGATAGCTACTAAGCTCTAATAACTAGTATAATCCCTTCCCTAACCTCACTACATTCCAAAGTCAGTGTATAAAAATACGCACAAAGTGTTACTTCTTCCCCGGCCACACTATGTTCCAGAATCGGCTTTAAGCACTGGGTAGGGAAATATAGCCCCAGGGTAAGTAGTTAAGCTACAAGCCAACTAATTGGGCCATAGGTCCAAAGAATAAACATATTGGGGACTGACTAGTACTTACAGCACTGAGTTGGCGCTTTACCATGCATGTAGACACTAATGCCCAATCTAAGAAAGTAGATCATAGACTTCCTAGGTTTCGATGACGTCCTCAAGAAGCATGCCCAAATAACATAAAATCACGTATGAACCTCGAAATCGTCCAACACCGATTGAATGATCGGAGAACCACCATAATGAGTTTCTATGGATGAAATCTTGAAGAGGGAGCCCCCAAAAAAGCTTTGTGAAGCTCCAATAATCAACCAAAATAGAGAAAAATTGAGAAATTATGATGAAATTTCATGTTGAAGACACATATATAAGGCCACCGATTGATTGATACATCAGTCATTTGGCCGATTTATCATATACCGATTTATCAGTCATCTGGACGATAAATCGTCTCCACAGTCTTTCCTTAATATATTTTTGAAAAATTTCAAACAAAAAAAAAATAGAAATATAGTCCGATTTCGATAACTCATATGTGAAATCTTCATGTAATAAATATTTCGGAATCAACGAAAGTGAAAAAAATGAATCTCGGGATTATATAAGTTGAATAATGCTGAACAATCTATGATTATACAGGAATTAAATTACAAAAACTGCCTGCGATCCAATCTATCGATCCTAATAAATCATGAGCGACTTGGGAAAATTATAGGAGCGCTCTAAGTACGAGAGAATTGCAAGAACACAAGAAAGATACTGAGGGTATTTACATCATATGACCTTAGGGAATGTTGTAAATTCTATTTCTTTAACTTTTTTCAATTATTGGTAAGTTTTTGCTCTAATTTCATTGAATTTCATCCATAGTTTTCTATTTTTTATGTCAAATCCATTCTTCACTTTATCTCATTGGTTTAGATCATACGTAACTCATCATTACTATAAGTTTTGTGTATAAGTTCCTAGTGATACGAGGAATGTGTTGATACTTTTTTTTGAGTTCGGGTTATTGGGCTCATAGACTCGCTTTGACTCAGATTTTGACCCTAGGTATGATAATAAATTTGTAGGTATCATTTGAATCTTATTAATGTGTAGATTATTATTTGTTAATTTTATAATTATTGGAGCATTTTTTAAGTTGTTAGAGATATTTAGGATAGTTTTTTGGGTATTTACGAGCTTGTACTTTAGAAGTCAGGTAGTTTATGGATTAACCATCTTAGATAGGGTTAGTATTTGAAATAATAGTAATAATTAGCTATATTTGTATTGGATTTTAGGTTTGTCACCTCTGACCCTATTTGTTTTTTTTTAGTTCGACTCTTGGCTTTTTCTTTGGTATTGCATTACGATTATAAACTACCTAGCGACCCTACATGGTATTTTTGAATCTAGAACTTAAATGGTAGGATTATTATGAATTTTACCGATTCATGTACATCATGACTGGTTATGATGGCTCTAGTGACACCGAGCATGTGCAAAGTCAGCAAGACTTCTTATGATCTATTATGTGTGGTTGTGTACGACATCATTATGAAAACTAGTTTTATGTATTGGTTTCTACTATTTTTATGGCCAAGATACCAACGTTGTTGATTGAACCCTTATATAGACATGTGTGCTCTTTTTCAGTATTATGAGATTAAAAATGAGTATAAAATGATAATTTTACCAATTTTCCATGGTAAAGGATTAAAGATAGATTTATCCATTATTTTTAAAATAGTACTAGATTCAGTGAAGGCCGAGCGCTAAATATTAAGATTCATTTTAATTTTAGACTCGGTGAAGGTCAGGAAATGATACTGAGTTTTACATTGATTTTGACCCAGTAAAGGTCGGGTAACTTCAGTATTTGATATTGTTAAGATAGACCTTATTGGGGTCTTACAACAGTTATGAGTCATTGAGATAATATATGGTGATGAACTCTATGAACCTTTCCAATCCGATCTAGTAAGTGACCGGATGAGGGGTATACGGGAGAATAGAGGTATACAGTTGAAGGCCTCTCGTGGGTCCTGCCTGCTAGACCTATAGGCAATGGAGGGGGAGCATACACATTTTACTAGCATCATATCTTCTTATTCTACATATTTCTACTCTTGTTTTATATTTTATGGTTGTACTCTCCGATTGTATGGGGGAGTTTGCATTCACTTGTTTGTATTCATTGGGTGTATTGCCGTTCGTAGAGATTTTAGTTTACTTATTTCATGGCATTTGTTTACTTCTATTCTGATGACCTCGTTCTTCAGGTCTACTTCATTTTGTGCTTTATTTCATGAATTGATTTTTATTATTCCGTAACATCTATTCTTTATTGAGGCTATTAGTATACCGTCATATATGTTACCTTTTATTACCTCTTGTTAGTTGAGCATGGTTTCATGTGCATTATCATCCTTGTTTTCCTATATCTTTGATATTTATTAGATATATTTCTAAGATTATTTACTTATATATCTCTTGTTAGCTAGTTCTTCTGTGTTTTCTCTACTTGTTCGAATTCTATGACCTTTCTTCATTATTTGTCTATTTACTGCTTTTATTTCTTATATGGGCTTAGTTGACCTATGTAGCCTAATGGTTACCCGATTTATTTGGCTTTTTGGTACTTATACTACCACTTCTACATCTTATGGTACATATCATAGTACAAGCACCCGACGTTGAGTTGTGAGATCATGCGGAGTTGTTGATTATTGCTGAGGTAGATGAGAGTTCTTAGCGATCGAAGCCTTCTTTTTATTTCTCCTATCATTATTTTCTATCATTTATATTTCTGATACATACGTATTTATCATTTTAGGAATTTTGTACTTCTTTGATATTATTACACTGGAGGCTCTATGTATTGGATACCTAGTTTTGAGTTGTTGCCTTTGTTTTGCTTATGTACTTTTTGCTTTTTGTTTTTATTCTTCCGCTCCTTTGATTTCATTATATTCGAGTTTGTATTGTTGGATTGTTCACCTACGGTGGGTTGAAGATGCCCCTTAACTTGAGAAATCAAGTTATAATAAATTGGTATCAGAGCTCTAGGTTCGTCAGTATCCACAGTACATGAGCCAATGTCTAGTAGAGCCCCACGGATCGTATGATGATGATTGCATCCTATATTTGGGAGGGTATAGTTACATATTTAGGAAGTCGTTCTTTTTTTCATTTCTATATCAAGCGTTATATCCTAGTTGGTCTCTTGAAATCTCATTTGTTGTTGTTCACTCTTCTGTAGATATAACGTATATGATCTTCAGATGTAACAGGAGATTGAAAGCCTACCAAACCACTATCTAGGGGCTGCGATAAAGGTCGACCCCAAGGTTGAGGACATGCTCAACCTACAATACCTACTAGAGATAGTTCTCCAGTCAAGGCTCTATATACTGAGACTGAGCATATACTGGTTCATCACCAACCTAAGGTGAAGAGACCAGCTTATGTTACACCTGAGTCTGCTCCAGATTCAGTTCTAAACCATACATTCGAGGTGTATTATTGTTTTTATTGGTTATGGTGAGTGGGAATCGGTTGATGGATCCCAGACATCTGTTTAGGGAGAATCCTTGGGTGCTCTTGGTCCAGGGGTATTGCTTACAACTATAAATCCTTCATTCCAAATAGTTCTAGTTCAGAATTATGCTTCTCCAACACCTGTTTTATAAGATCCTTCTATTGTGCAGCCTATACCTACCCATGCACCAATGTTTCGAGCAGACTAAAAATCTTTTGGCAGATTCTTGAGATTAGATTGTCTTAGATTCATTGACACTCCTGGAAAAGATTCTTGATATTTTCTTGATAGATGTCAGGAAGGGTTGCATAATATTGGGTTATTGAAGACTCATGGTAGAGACTTCATAGTATATTAGATAAGTGGCTTGGCCAAATAGTGGTAGAGATTCTTGGTTGCTTCTAGATCAGTTAGTGCAACTCCCTTGACTTGAAGTATGTTACATGATCCCTTTTCAGGAAGGCATATCCTCGTACTGATCAGGAGAAGAGAAGAGAAGAGTTTATTTAGTTGTAGCAAGAGTCTATGACAAACACTGAGTATGAGGCCCAGTTTTATTATTTGTTTAAGTTTGGTGTTGGGTTGATACCTACTGATACTGAGAGGATCTATTGATTTTCTTGGGATTTAAGCCCTCGAATTTGTGAGAATAATGAGATTTATGTTTCTACTGTTGCATCATTTTAGTCTGCATTAAAGAATGCTCGTATAGTGGAGGGTATTCTCAGTAAGAATTGTGGTAGTAAGGAGAAAAGGCCCTGACATCAGGGATGATTCAGTGGATACCAATTTATTGTAGGAGTTTAGATTCTTGGGCAGCGGTCTATCTTAGCATTAGTAGCAAGGAAAGTCTAGTCGTCTCATTCAAGGATTCGTACAGGATTTTGGAAATGATACTCAGAGTTTCTCTTATGGGGGGAAACCATTGGGTTAGTATGTGAGAGGTGTTACTTCGTATATTTCAGGTTATGTTGGCTATTTTGGTGCATCTAGTTTATCTCGACAAATCTGCCTAGTGGAACTATCTTATGAGTTTGGTAATATGGATTTTCTAGATATTGAGTTTAGAAGCATGTTGTTTAGAATATTTTCCAACTTACTATTTCTCTAGTTACTATTTTAGCACATCTAGTTAGGGTAGTGCCACCTTAGGGTAGAGATAGTGGTACTCGTCAGCATATTAGGTGTAGAGGTCATTATGGTGGATTTGATGGTGGTTGCTGACATTTTTTATGATTTTATTAATAAGATAGAGTCTCTGATCAAGGTACTATTTTTGTATGGTATAAACCTACATTAGCATTATTTGATCTAAGATCTATATACTCCTATGTTTCTTTATATTATGCTCCATATTGAGTTAAACTTGAGTCATTGCCTATGAATTTACCTGTTTCTACCCCAATAGGTGATATTTAGTAGTGGATAATGTTTTAAGATCCTATTATATGACAATTGTGGATTATGAGACTTAGGGTTTATTTGATTTTGTTGAATATGGTTGGTTTTGGTATTATAATAGGCATGGACTTGTTATCCCCTCATCATGCAGTCATGGATTATTATTCCAAGACCATGACTTTAGCTATGCTTGGCGCATCCCTAATAGTGTGGTAGATTTTGGTTTTTCTTGTACTATCAGGTATCCTTTCTTGCCTTTAGTTTATTCATCTAGTTTCGCATGGTTTTCTGGCCTAGCATGCATATGTTTGATATTTGAGTGTTGATACTTTATCTCTTGAGTTGGTACCTATGATTACCGAGTTTTTTGATGTATTTTTCGATCGAACTCCCTGTCTTACCACTTGAGCGATACATTGATTTTAGTATTTAGTTAGAGCTTGACACTAGGCCTATTTTTATTGCTCCTTATTGTATGGTACCTGCGGAGTTGAGAGAGCTTAAGACTTAACTTTAGGATCTGTTAGATAAGGATTCATCAGTCTTAATATTTCATCTTGGGGTGCTCCTGTGATTTTTAGAAGAAGAAAGATGGATCCATGCACGTGTGTCGATTACAAATAGCTAAATTGTTCACAGTGAATATAAAGTATCCCATGCCCAGATTGATGATGTATTTTGACCAGCTTCAAGGTTCTGCCAACTTTTCTAAGATTGATTTGAGGTCTAGTTACTATCATTTGAGGATTAGGGAGGAAGATAGCATTTAGGACTCATTGGATCCGACTAAGGTTGCAACTATTCATGATTGACCAAGACTGACCACTCTTACTAAGGTTCGTAGTTTTTCTTTTTGTCTTGTTGGGTATTACTATTGACTTATTGAGGGTTTTCAATTATATCACTATTAACTAGATTTATTATAAAGGAGAGCCCTTTACAGTGGTCTAATGAGTGTGAATGTTGTTATAGAGGCTTATGACTATATTTACATCTTTTCCTGTTTTGACACCGTCAGTAAAACATCAGCATTTTTAGTGTATTGTGATGCTTCTAGCATTGGTCTTGGTTGTATGTTGATTCAGCAGGGTCATATTTTTTCTTATACTTTGAGGTAGCTAAAAACTCATGAGGATAACTACCCTACTAATGACTTGGAGTTTGTGGCTGTAGTTTTTGCGCTCAAGATATGGCGCCACTCTATATATGGGGTTCATTGTGATATATTACCTTATCCTCATAGTCTTTAGTATATTATGTGTTAGAAGGAGCTTAATGATAACTTGAGGAGATGGATTAAGTTACTGAAGGACGAAGAAATTAGTATTTTGTATCATTTTGGCAAGGAAAATATGGTATCGAATGCCTTGTGTAGGAAATCTTTGAGTATGGGTGGTTTGGCTACTTTATCATTTTTAGAGAGGCCGTTAGATTTGGATTTCAGTCCTTGGCTAAACGATTAGTTAGACTTCATTTTTTAAATTCAGGTCGTAGTATTGCTAGTGTTAAGTCTTGTTGTACATTGTTTTATAAAATTTATAGTGCAGTTTGAGGACCCAGAATTAGTTGCCATTCATGATCGGTTGTTACAGGGTGATCCCCATAAATCTTCTTTTGATTTAGATAATATTCAAATGTTTGAGGGTCGGATTTGTGTTCTTGGATTAGGTATTTCATTCAGTTGATACTTTAAGAGGCCCATTGTTCCTTATATTCTACCCATCCAGGTTCAATGAAGATGTACAAGAATTTGTGGCAGCTTTACTGGTGGGGTGGTAAGAAGAGGGATATTACAAAGCACGTGTCTCAGTGCTTGAATGATTAGTAGGTTGATTTTGAGCACCAAAGATTGGGTGGTTTGATGCAACTTTTTATTCCCGAGTGGAAGTGGGAATAAATCACCATGGACCTTATTTCGGGATTACATCAAACATCCCAATACATGATTATGTTTGTGTTATTGTAGATAAGATGACTATGTCTATGTACTTTATTTTGGTTTATACTTTATATAGAGTAGAGACGTTATCCTATATCTATTTTGAGCATTGGTTAGATTCATAATTTT
>JBDJHY010272808.1:0-19793 GCA_039654485.1 Withania somnifera
GTACTCTGTTATTTACTGCATTTATTATTGATATGTGCTCAGTGGGCCCTCAAATCCTACTGAGTACGGGTTGCTTCAGCGACTTGTACTCATACTACACTTGTACTTGAGCATATTCAAGTACAGGTTTTCATTCGTGATACATAGATCGTTGTTCCTTCGGATTCTATTCTTATTGGAGATTCAGGGTGATCTTGGTATCCATCTTGTTCCTGCTTCTCTTCAAACTTATGTTTTAGTGATCTCCATTGTATTTCGGAGACATATTGATACTATCTTTATTTCAGTTTCATTCTGTACTTAGTGGTTTGTTTGATATTGATACCGTATTTTGGGTGGTTGTTTCATTATTAATTAATTCTGCAAACTTTACTATTTTCAAATGACGTTTGATATTCTTCCACATTTAATGTAGTAGTCCTCTGCTTTTGACTACCTACTACGGGGTTTGGTTCTCCTACTGGTGGTATAGTAGGTGCCATCATGATCCGTGAAATCGGGTCGTGACAGTTGTAGATGAATTTTTAGGAAGAAATTGAATTCTGATGGTACTTTAGACAAGTACAAAGCTCGCTTGATAGCAAAAGGTTTTACTCAATTAAAAGATATTGATTATTTTGACATTTTTTCACCTGTAGTTCGGATGATATCTATTAGACTTTTGATTTCTTTAGCAACAATTCATAGTTTTGTAATTCATCAAATGGATGTGAAGACAGTATTTCTAAATGAAGATCTGGATGCATAAATTTACATGAAACAACCAGAAGGATTTTTCATTCCTAATGAAGAGCATAACGTTTGTAAGCTTCTTAAATCACTTTATGGATTAAAACAAGCTCTTATGCAAATGGCATGAAAAAATGAAAAAGTTATGATACCTAATGGCTACTTTATCAATGGTGGTGACATTTGTATATTTAGTAAATCTTATGAAAATTGTGGTGTTATAATTTGTCTTTATGTAGATGATATGATGATCTATGAAATGGATTTTGAAAGAGTCAAAGAAAAAAATTGTTTTTTGCTTCTTAGTTTGAAATGGAAAGATTTTGGAGAAGCCAATGTGATTTTGAGCGTTAAAATTGCAAACTTCGCTAATGCAGATTTGAGGCAGACGCTCAGCATTATAGTAAGAGTGAATAGGAATGAAGTGCACTGATTTAGTCTTTCTGTCAACAATAAACCACACAGTATCATGCCCTCTACTAGTATGTGGCAACCCAGAAACAAAGTCCATATTCACCCGCTACTACTTCCAAGTTGAAATACGAAGTCTCTACATCAAAACACCTGGTCGTCAATTATCATACTTAACCTGCTAATAGTTTAAACACTGAGATACATACTCAACTATATCCCTCTTCATACTACTCCACTAATACAACTTTCACAAGTCACGGTACATCTAAGTTGTACCAGAATGGATAGGATACATGGACTTGTGAGCCACATGCAAGATCAATTTCACCAAATCACCAACCTGAGGTATGCAAATGCGACCATCATATCGGAGCACCCCATATGAATCAATAGAAGCCATGTCAGTTTCTCCAGCTATTACATGATCACAAAGAGTAATAAAATGATTATCCTCAAACTGTCACTGCCAAATTTGATCTGACAATGAAGTTCTGGCCTCAACACATATTAAAACTCTCCTGGGTCTAATAGATCAAGTCTAACAAGTCATCTAGCCAACGACTAAACCTCTACTGCCAATGGCTTCTCTAAAACTGACGACGCTGCTAAGCTACCAATACTGACCATCTTCTGGCTCAAGGCATCTGCCACAGCATTAGCCTTTCTCGGATGATAGAGAATGGAAATATCATAGACCTTAAATAACTCAATACATCTTCACTTCATGGAATTTAACTCCCACTGGCTCTCAATGTACTGAAGATTAAAATGGCTAGTAAAGATCTCACACTGGACCTTGTACAAATAGTGCCTCGGAATGTTAAGCGAAAATACTACCGCCGCCAGCTCCAAGTCGTGAGTGGGGTAGTTACGCTCGTGGACCTTCATCTATCTCAAAGCATATGCAATCACTAGACCCTCTTGTATTAGAACACAACTAAAACCACCACCAGAAGCATCATAATACACGAAGAATCCCTGACCCTCCACTGGCAAGGTCAATATTGGCGCTAAAGTCAACAACTTCTTGAGCTTTAAAAAGCTGAACTCACAATCATCAGACCACTGAAAGGAAACATCCTTCATAGTCAACTTAGTAAAGGACACTGTAATCGATAATAACCCTTCGAAAAAATACCGATAGTACACCGCTAAACCAATAAAACTCCAAATCTCAAAAATAGATATTAACCACAGCCAATCTCGCACCACCTAAATCTTTGCTGGATTAACTTTAATCCCATCCTTGGACACTACATGCCCTAAAAATATAACAGGCTCCTACAAAAATTCACACTTTGAGAATTTGGCATAAAGTTTGTGTTCTCTCAGTGTCTGGAGAATCAATCTCAAATGCTGCTCATGATCAGACTTACTCCGTAAATACACCAATATATATTATCGATAAATACAATCACAAAAGATTCCAAGTGGGGCTTAAGCACCCAATGCATCGAGTCCATGAAAGTTATTGGAGCATTAGTCAGACAAAAGGACATAACCAAAAATGTATAGTGGCTATATCAAGTCCTTAATGCTGTCTTAGTAATATCCTCAGTCCGAATCCGCAACTAATGGTAATAAGATCTCAACTCAATCGTAGAGAAAACTTCCGCTCCCTGAAGATAATCAAATAAATCATCAATCCTTGGCATGGGATATTTAGTCTTCACTGTGACTTTCTTCAACTGTCGATAATCAATACACATCCGCACAGTACCATCTATCTTTTTCACAAATTGAACTGGTGCACCCCAAGGTGACACATTGGAACAAACAAACCCCTTATCTAAAAGATCTTGGAGATGAACCTTTATCTATCTCAACTCTGAAGGAGCCATGCAATAAGGAGAAAAAATAGGCTCAGAGCCCCGCTCTAGAAAGATAGCAAAGTCAATGTCCCTCTCCGGTGGTAGGCCTGGTAGGTCGGTCGAAAATACATCAAGAAAATCAGCAACAGCATGGACAGACTCAGAAGTAGGAATGTCGGCCTGAATATCACATACATAAGCTAAATATGCCAAACAACCTCTCCCTACTAACCTCCTGGCCTAAAGACAAGAAATAAATCCTTTTTGTGCGCGGCTACTAGAACCCTACCATACAATTGAACCAGGCACTACTAAGGTAACGGTCTTTGAATAATAATCCAAAACTGCATGGTGAGGGGAAAACCAATCCATTCCTAAAATGACATCAAAATCATCCATATCTAAAAGCATCAAGTAAGCCCAAGTGTCTAGTTAACTAATAGAGATCATCCATGATCGAATCACTCGATCCACTACTAAAGAATTCCCTACAGTGGTAGAAACACACATGAATACATATAATACATCATTACGAAACCCCAAATTGAGTGCAAAATATAAAGAAGACACGTATGAGCAAGGAGATCCCGAATCAAATAAGGCTGACACAGGTATAAAACACACAGCAATCAAAAATGTAATAACATCAACCTAGGCCATAGCCTCAGGTCTATCAAGAACAGCATATAATTGGAGATCACCACCATGATAACCACAACCGCGACCATCACCCCTACTATGTTGGACACTACCATGATAGTCACCCTGTGTCCGACCTCTAGATAGCGAAGGTATTGAACCTCAAAGGCTAAACAAACGAAGGAGCAGAAATAATGCCCCACAATTCCACACTCAAAACACAGCCCAAATTACCCATTCTTTCAGGAACCTCTGCCAGAAACCATCTGACTAACATGCTGCGAAGATAAAAATCCCCAAAAATACTGAGCTAGAGAAGGAGATGAAACATCTAAGAAAGCTTGAACCATCTTTTTGGACTGGATCTGCGTATACTGGGACTAACCACCACCCCTAAAATAAGACCCACCGTAACCTCCTTGATGCCTTAACATCTTCTCATTGCATTGATGCGATTCACGATAAAGGGCCTTCATGGAGTTAGCATGATCCACCATGGCCTGAAATGGTCTACCATTAGATACTAGCAAAGCTACAGACTCACGAAGCCTACTCTCAACCCATAAGTAAATATGTGAACTCTCTCAGCCTCAGTAGGGATAAACTCCACACCATAAACTTAAAATTGGTATAATCGAGCCTCATACTCCATTACTGAAATTGATCCTTGATCAAGATTCCTAATCTCCTCCCTCAAGCGCTCTCACTCAGCCCTCGATATAAAATTTCTCATAAAAACCTCATAAAATTCAGTCCAACTCGGCTGAGGTGAACCTATTAGTAGGCATACAACAAAAGCCCTCCACCACTGCTTAGCCACACCACGCATTTGACAGGTTGTGAAAGATACACCGTGGGTATTTAAGACACTACAGTTCCTCAACCTATCTTTGTACTCAATAATGAACAAATGTGCATCTTCCCTTAGGACTCCATGAACCGAGGGGGATTCAACCTCAATAATCTAGTCAGGAGCTTCTACTTTGAATCTATCATAGTTGTATATTTCTTAACTACAGGAGCAACAAATAGTACTGGGAGGACCTGAGCAGGTGTAGGAATATCTGCTGGAGAAATATGCAGAACTGGCTACACTGAAGGAACTATAATTGTAGGATGTGGTGTTGGAATGGCTGTTTTTTTCAATCGGTAGGGGGAACACCATAGGTGCTGAGAAACTTCAACAAGATGTTACAAATATCTTAAGGAAGTGCTGCAACAGGCACTGGAACAGGTGTTGTAATAAGTGGTGCAGATTATGTTGTAGGTATTGCTGGAGCCGTAGAAATTGTAGTAGGAGTACTCTTCTAGTACTTTAGCAGGAACTCTAGTGATCCTCTTTTTTTCTAATGAACGTGTACGAGGCATCTGTAAAAGACTGAGGAAACTAAGTGAGGAAGTTTCAGGAACCCAACAATGATGTACGTATGACATAAGATTCAAATGAAAGGATTATTTTTCTACATATCACTATAGCCTCTTTAAGATAAGCAACAGATGTCTCGGCGCCGATCCGTAGGACCCTACTAGACGTTAGATATGTATACTTAAACTGATGAACCTAGGGCTCTGATACAAATTTATCATGATCGAATTTCTCAAATCATGATGGAACCTACTATACCATCAGTAAAAGAACCAACCCTTAGTCTGAATCTAAATGAGAGGACTATACATCAAAAGTGGAAAGCACAAGTATAATTATAATAGATGAATGAAAGTAGAAATATAAAGAATCAACAATTCCCAAAACCCAATATCAGTGTAACATTAAAATCTCTAAGTATAGAACATGGAATCAAAAGTCTAATACAAATGTATCTCCGAAATACATAGAGATAATATCAATATTTAAGAGAATCCATAAAAGTGGACGCTAAGATCACCTTAAGTCTCTAAAAAGCTATTGAATCTATAAAAACAATGGTATGTGTATCAAGGTCAGGCACCTATAGTCAGATCTGCACATGGCAAGTGTATTATGAGCACAAGCTGCCGAAGGAACCCATATCGAGTAAGCCTCGAGGGTCCACTGGGCATATAAAAATAATAAAAGAAGTAAATAATGAAATACAATAAAGAGAGTCACAGAAGACAACAATATATCATAGAAGCTAGCTACTCAAATAGGAATCAAAACAAAAGTTTAAAATGTCATTGCTAGCTAATAACATAAATAGATTTCAGGCAATGAATAAGTACGTACACGAAATCCGTACAACAGTATATGTGAATAACAACAATACTAACAAAGAACCAAGTAAAATATAGGGAGGGAATATGGATGGTATATCTGTAACCTCAAGTAAGATAGGAAAGAATGATAAAATGATACAATGCTCAATAACCCACATAATCAGAACTATCCAATATCAGTAATAACAATGGATCAGTAATAGTAGCAATGTACTAAGCATATAAACACTGCGAAGCCCCCCATAAAGAATGCAACATACATGGCAACACGCTCACCCATAGGCATTCACATATTACTAGGGGTACACTACAGAAAATAAATGCAAAAAAGTAAATATACACCTTGAAGTAACCAGTCTTGTGTATGTTTCTCCTCTAGTACCCGCAGTCCCAGGAAACAGAACCCATGGAAGGCCCCTCTACGTTGCCGTAGCCCAGAGGTAAGGTCCATAAAGGTGTTCCTACCATGTAAAATCTCTAATGTCATCATAATTTTACATCCTATATGATAAGCCTCGCAAGTATCAAACCTGGCGTTCAACACCTCATATATATCAATAGTCTCAGTAAGTCGTAATATCAACAAGACAGGCCTTCCCATGCCTTAAAAGCAATAATGTCGGCAGGTTATGGAGTCCCATGCCTCAAATGTCATGTATCACCAAGTCCTCAAGCTAACTGTATCAATAATCCTCCAGTCCAATTTATGTAATAGTATCAAAAAGTTATACTCACTACCTTACAACGAAGGACTCAAGTTCAAGGGGTTGTACTCTCATCAAACGAAGTCGGTCTCAAGTCCCAACATTAATTAGTAAATTGATATTTTCCAATGTTAGGGTGTAAAGCTTGGGCTAAAACAAGTAGAAATAGTAGTACCAGGTTCTTGGTACACCGGCAAGTCTAAAATAGTTAAAATGTCATTTACTAATATTATTATTAGAATATTTTAATTTATTAGTTTATATCATTAACCTTCATTATTATTAAAATTAATAATCTTGCCTTCACGGCTCGATAATCATATGGTGATACTGGACCAGCCCTAATGCACTCTCAACGAAGCCTATGGCCCAACCTCTTGTGTAATGCATGCATAGTATATCAGCAAGTATATATGCACAGGACACAACTAACCACCTATGCGCGGCGCAGGTATCACTAAACAAGTCTTAGGTCACATGCACCAAATAAATTGGATGCTGAAATAGATATCAAATAAGGAAACAGACGAAAGAATGGTACAAGGTTACTATAACATCCTATATACCCAACCCATGGATGCTATTTAGTACAAATTGTTAAAGCTATAAACCCAGAGATAGCCCCACAGAGCCTACCTGTCGTCCGACTATAAAGCACTTCAAACTTGCAAATAATATTCCGACTAATATCAAATAAACTAAAATTGCTCTAAAACTTGTGAAATAGTATTTCATATCTCAATACGAGTCCAACAATATAAATTATACTATGTTACGAATTGGGGCCTATTGGGCCCACTTTTCAAAATTGAAAACAAACATCACCACGGGGTTTCCAATTTTACCAAGAACCTGTGCTCCCAAATTTAGCACAATTCAGGCAAGGAAAGACCCTTTAATAGCCCGGAGTAATTAGAGTATTAAATGGATTTAAATATTCAATCATTGTGAAATTATACGTTGAAATTAGAAAAGGATAGGTTACTGTAAAGTAAAATAGTCCTAATGAGCAAGGATTTACACTGAAAACGTCGGATATAATTGATGAAACTAAAAAATCATGACTTGGGCATAAATTAAGGAAAATCCCCAATTTTCATGGAATTAATGGATGAACTTACTTACCAAAATTAAGGAAGATGCTTGAGACCTTCAAGGAACTTTTCTATGGAGTCTGTAAAAGTTACCAAGGAAAATCACACCAAAATTAGAGAGAAAACTAGAGAAACGTTTATCAAAACCACAAACGGGTGGGAAACTGAAGAAATATGCCTCATGTACTAATATATCAACCACTTGTGCCGACAAATCAGTACACTCCTATCACTAGTAAATCTAGGTGGATACCAATTTATCAGATAAAATGTCACTAAATCAGCATTCCCTGAGATGAAAACACATATGCACTAATCGATTTATCAATTATTTGATTGATAAATCGGTATCCCCTACTGTCTGGCAACCCTAGGGGCAAGTACCGATTTATTTGTACAAATAACCAATTTATTAGCAACTGCTAATTTATCAGTAAGATATTTGATTTATCGGACACTGAAAAATCGGCACTTTGACCGATAAATCAATTTATGCCTGCACCAGTAGAACAAAAATTCTATAAATTTCAACCAAGGCTTCGAAAATGAAACGAAGCCCAATTTTAGTAAACCAAATATATATCTTATGTAAAACCATAAACCAGACTTAACAGAAACTAACATCTGAGGTAGTTTGAGAAAAAAAAACCCGAACTAAGACTTGACCAAAATGAGTAAATGTCCAACTTTCCAAAAACCAACACAAATTGAGCATGGACACCTTGGGAAATGTACAAAGGGTCAAACTAGCCTAAATTCACCATTTTGAAACTGATGAAAGCGTTAGAAATCTGTTTTGACACTCCGAACATTAAAATACTACCCAAACTCCACTTTAAGTCTTAAACTTAATCAAAATCCTCAATTAAGCAGATATTGTAAACAAAAACTCTGAAATACAAACTTAAGGCCAATCGTGACTTTGTTTGGCCTTCCGAAGCTAAAGGAATTGTTGAAATTTAATTCAAATACCATCTTAAAGGAAAATTAAGTTTAGTCAATGAGTACTTAATTTAGGCTCTAAAATAGGCATTTTGAGATATTTATCAACCGAGCATAGGGAATTGTACTACCGGTTCCGTCAAGTCCTAAATGACTTGGGGCAACTACTAAAATACTCTATAATGTAAAATATTGCATATTTCTCATGAATGACCATGAGGGTCATTACATTTATAAAATTCATGAACATAAATTTTGACATTCATTTTACATTTAGTTTCTTTACGTTATAGGTTCTTGGAATATACTTTTTTCTTGAAAAAATTCATGACCTTTATTACTTAATTTATTCCTCTTCTTTTTTAAAAACTTATACTGATAAATAGTATTTCTCTTTATTGAAAAGGCAATAACTTCAAAGGAAAAACTTTCCCTTGAAAAAAAATATTTTTAAGAGACATTGATCAAAAGGTGAAATCACCAATTCAAGAATAGAAGAGCAACATTCTTGAATACTACTTATTTGTTGCTTTGTTAAATCTCAAAAATAGAGTTATTATTTATTCTTTCGTTTGCTCGTGAGAGAGACAACAGCTATCTTAAAAAATATTATGTGCTTCTAAGACAAACAAGTTCCACATTAAATTTACTATATAATTATCATTCTTGTTCTAACAAATTCTCCTAACATGCAAAATTCAAATAGACACATTTAATTATTAATGCACAAAAGATTACCGATATTTTGATTGAAAAGTTTAATTTTTTGTGTTTTTCTATATTTGATGATTCATCGTATGATATTTATACAGAGAAACCTAAGAAACACGGTGATATACCTCAACACCGGATGTATTTCTTCAGCGTATACACACAGTAATATCTACCTCAATGCTGGATGCATTTCTTCAGTGTACTAAGTCTAAATTCATTATTTGGTTCTACTTCTCTTAACTATTTTTTTAATTTCTTTCATGAATAATCTTTTCCTTAGATTTGTTTAGTTTTAACGACTCTCAGAATCATTTTTTGTGTTTCCCTAATCACTCTATACTTTAGAGCGTAGTAGAGGTTGCCTAAGTCAATTATGGTTTGCTGATCAATTGATAGAGTATCTGGTAACTTCGTTCCTTGAATTCTTTCCATTTGAGGCTTCTTCAAGATCTACTCAGCTTATACTCGTATCGCATTTTTTGTTACTTCCATTGAGTTAGAAATATCGAGTACGTAAAGTTTTCGTATATGTAGTGTTGTATTCAGACTCCTTTTCGATTAAAGGATTTTTGGTTGCGATAGGTAGCGTTGAATTAAATTATTTTAATTTAATTAATATTTTTTTATGTTAACATGCCAAATTATTTGAATTTTTATTATTTTAAGGGGTACGTTATATTAATAATAATTTTTATTAATTTTGTTTTATTTGAAATATTATAAATATTTTATAAGTATGCAGGTATAGATGTTAAATTGTCAATGTTTTGTATAGTTTCATTGCTTTGAAAAGATTCCTAAAAAATATAAGTAGAGAACGTTCTCATCTTCCTCAATTAACAACCTTCCATTTTAATTGAGGTTAGTTTTGATAGTTTTGCTCCATAAAAGCTTGGTATCTTGGTTTGACGTACATTTCTAGTTGGTAATCCCTCATTTTTGTTATAGTTTTAATATTTTTCTATAGTAAATAAATATTTTGGGATTATATCTTTAATTGTTCTCGTGGGATTGAGTCCTAACTTGTTCCACAAAATCTCCACGTCGTGCTCTTTATTTTGATACAATTATTTCCTAATTTTAAGTTGTTAAGGACTTTAAACCCAGTTTTTAGTCGAGACCTTTTCCCTGCTATTTATATAAAAATACGGGTCTTGTTTTATTCTTCTTGACGCGCTGATCATATTTTTTACAATCTCACTCATATTTAGAATTCATGGGGAGATTTTGACTCGTTGGGCAGCCTTTCAGAATTGTGTTTTTCTAGCCAGGTAGGCTAGTTTTATTGTGTTATTGACTGAATGTTGATATAGCATTTACGTTGGTAAATTTCCAACTCAGGGTTGGGATACTAGTCTAGAGCCTATTATTGTTACATTTTTTCCTATGGCCCATCTTGCTGGCCTTATCACTAGGTACTCGACCTTGGGACTACGTAGGCCCTACCTGTGTGTTTCACGCCAAATCTAGATTGTAGTATACTGGGGGAGGAGTAACACCTTTTGGTGCGTATTATCTAGATGCAGAATTTAGATCATAGTGAAGTTGGGGAGGGGATTATACTAGTGGTTAGGGCTTGGCCTAGAGGACGATCCTAGGTAAGATGCTTATCTGCATTTGATATGTATGTGTTGTTGCAATAGTGATACTATAATTATTTCTTTCTTCTGGTGTTGCGTGGTACATTATAGGGAGAGTTTATTGGCTTACTTGGGGAAACTGGACTTGACCTGTTTCTTCTGTTCTGCATATTTACGGGCTCGGGCTGGGATTTGGTATTCCTGCATGATGTTGATGCCATTTTTTGGTATTTATGGAGGATTGTACACGGGATTGGTTCCCTCTATAGACTCTTGAACCTAAGTTAAAATATTGATGACGCGGTGCTGCGTATCCTGGGTGGAGGATGTACCAAGGTAGAAAGGGTAAGTACGCAGATAAAGATCTTTTGTGGATGCTCTTCATGTCCTGGTGGGACCTGATTTATATATATGGTTCTGCAATTTCATGGGTCACCGAGGGAGATAGCGTATTGGTATTAGGTATCTTGTAGCACCCCTTAGGTAGTACTTTCTTATTATTCCAGCAGTTACTTTACTTTTAAGATTTATCCGGTATTATTTATACGTAGCCTCACCTGCTTATGGTTTCACTCAGGATCCAAGTAAGTGGCATGTTGTTTGACTATCTGTGAGTTGATTATACCAGTTTATTATTGCCTTTTCTTTTTGTGTTGATCAATTTTTTACCTTATTTATGTTCATGCTACTTAGTCGACCTATTCCTACTAGGTACTCGTTGTATTGGTACTCACGCTACACTTCTACATCCTTTTGGTGAAGATTCGGGCATGAGTCAACAGCGTGGTCACGATTGAGCCAGATAGAGTTGTGTTGTTTCGGAGATACGATGAGCATCAGGTTTCTTTGCTACTCCTGGTTTTTTTCTGTGTTAGAGTTGTTCCATTTTGGACTTGGGATACTTTTTCATTTATATTTTTGTTGTGTAGACTTGTATTCTATTCTGGTTATATATATTTATAGTAGCACATCGGCCATTACGCTAGGTTTTGGGAAGTGTGTTTATGTTTGGTTCTTTTTGTTGAATATCTCTTGTTTCTCTTCTTTTCTTCTCTTTTGGGTTACAGGTACTGGCCCACCACTATTTGCTCTGGGCCAGGGATAAGGCTTTTCTATAGGTGAGTTATAAATGCCATCACTTACCAATTTTTGGGCTATGACAGAGTGGTATCATACCCCTTGGTTCATCAATGTCCATGGTTGTAGGAGCAAGAGTCTGGTAGAGTCTCGCTGATTGGTATGTTGATGTTCGTAGCCTATCTTTGGGAGGCTACTAAGCTCTTTAATAGGGAAATTATTCTTGTTGGTTCCTTCTTGCAAAGTTTCCATTGGTTTTTGAATTATTCACTTTGGTTCTATCCATTCGTAGATGGTCCGTAAGAGTCCTATATCGAAGATATCTAGAGGTGATGATGCTTCTCCACCTCCTCAGAGAGCTCCAGTCAGAGGCAAGGGTAGAGCTCATGGGCGAAGTCGAGCTAGGGTGCAGCAGACAGAGCCAGTTCCCAAAGAGTTACCTCCACCTAAGATGCCACCATTATCTGATGATGCACTTAGAGAGGGCCAGATTTTGGCACATGGAGAGGCATAGGGTGCCCAGCTCCTCCGGCTTAACCATTTCTAGAGCCAGTTATTGTCCCTCCTCCTCTACAACCAACAGTTGTGTCACCCCCAGCTCACCAGTACAGGCTTGGTATGGGGCTCCTCTTATGACTTTCGAATGATCAGAAGATGCATAATCATTTTTCTTGTATGGAACCTCCGAGATACTCAAGTGATTCCAGTCAGGATTTGTTTGAGTTTATTATTGACTGTGAGGAGAGGCTGCAGACATTTGTCCTGAGGGATACCTAGGGGTAGACTTTATTGGTTATCAGCTACAGGGTTGAGCTAAGATCTGGTGGAGATCACATCAAGATAGCAGACCAACAAAAGTGAGTTTGTTAAGGCATTTATAGAGAAGAATGCCCCACAGAGAGTTCAAGAGGAGCTTTGGCTCAGTTTATTTATTTACGTCAAGAAGAGATGTCAGTCCCAAAGTATGAGGCTCAATTTTCCCGGCTAGTGAGACATGGAACCGCTATTATGCCTACTAAGGATTAGAGGACTTGTGATTATGCAGCTGGATTGAGAGCAGAGCTCCAGATTGATGTTAAGGCTTTCTTGGCTTGGGGAGAGCCACTACTAGAAGTGATAGACCATGCACATAATATGGAAAGGCACCATTACTTATTAAAGGGAGGTAGTGAAAAGAGACAGCACCATCATGGAGATTTTAATGGTTCTCAGTTCCATGGAAGTTGGTATCATAGACGGAGACCACAACATCTATAGCAGCAATCTATCAGGCTAATTCAGGCCTCCTTACCCTCAGTTGAGACTAGTTAGAGTAGTCATCCCACTAGGGGTGTATCTACAGATTCTCGAAGTTGGGGCATTTAGATAGGTGCAGCTTGTGATTTGGGTCAACGAAGATGTAGGTGTTTCTTTGAGTGTGGGAGCTTGGATCACTTTGTCAGAGATTGTCTGCAATGAAAATCTATCTATCTACTAGCTCTGACTGCAGATCCCTCTTGATTAGTGCCACCACCAGTCAGAGGTAGTCACACAGCACCTAGAGGAGGTTGTGGTAGAGGGCAAGGGGATAGAGGAGGGAAGTGTAAGGGAGATTAATAGGACACTAGGTGTCATTAGCTATATACAGCAGCAGATAGGGCTGGAGCATAATCGTCTAATGCAGTTGTTACAAGTATATTACTTAATTGTCCTCAACCGGCCTTGGTGCTATTTGACCCTAGTTCTGCCTTTTCTTATATGTCAGATTATTTTCACCCCGTCAGGATATTGTGATAGATCCTTTACCTATGCCTGTGAGTTTCGCTACCCCCATTGGTAAGTGCTTAGTGGTGGATTAATCCACAGATCTTGTATTGTAACTATACAGGAGTTGGTTACTCGGGGTGATCCTGCGGCTCTAGAAAAGATTGATTTTGATGTGATTCTGGGCATGGAATGGTATCCCCTTATCATGCGGTTTGGATTTTTTTTCAAAAACGTGACCATATTTTTTCTCATAATGCCAGCAGGTTTCTGGTAGTTATTTTCGGTACCTGTTATTTCAAGTATTTGGGCCAATTGATGTCTATCCAAGGTTGTTCTACTTATTTAGCTTTGGTCTGTGATGTAAGGGATGGTCCTCTTTCCCCTGAGTAGGTACTATAGTTTGAGAGTTCCTTGATGTGTTTCCTAATGAGTTACCTGGCCTACCACCTGAGAGTATGATCGATTTTTCTATTGAGCTTGAGCCAAGGTCTAGACTCATTTGCATTCCACCATACCGTATAGCTCCAGAAGATCTTAGATAGCTTAGTACTCAGCTTCAGGACCTGTTTGCTAGGGGTTTTACTTGCCCCAGTGTTTCACCTTGGGGTGCGCCTATTTTGTTTGTGAAAAAAAGCATGGTTCTTTGTGTATGTGTATTGACTACCGGTAGTTGAATAAGTTTACAGTAAGAATAAGTATCCACTGTCGTGGATAGATGACTTATTTGATCAATTACAGGGTGCCTCTATGTTATCTAAGATTGACTTGAGATCAGGGTATCACCAGCTGAGAATTCAGGCTGGGAACATTCAGAAGACTGATTTAAAGATTGATTTTCGGGCCCGGTATGTCATTATAAGTTTCTGGTCATGCCATTTGGGCTGACTAATGCCCCCACAGCTTTCATGGATCTTATGACCAGAGTGTTTAGATGTTATCTTGACTCTTTTGTGAGTGCCTTTATTGATGACATCCTTGTTTATTCCCGGGTTTAATTGTATTTATTGATACTCTTATATGTGGAATCTGTTTTCTTTTCGATTGCAGTGAAAAAAATGGTTGCGCTCAAACTCTATCAATAGTTGGACATATACCACTTTGATATATGAAGTCGATTTAGACTGACAAATAATAGTAGAGTGTACACCCCTTAATATCTAATATTTAGTGAAAAGGAATTTGAAATGATAATATTACAACTACAATAATTCAAAAAATTATTTAAAAAGAGGTTTTGTAAGGACAGTGAGGTGATGAACCTGAAAAGGTATATATAAAGTGTTTTTGGTAGGGGCATTTCATCTTCAAAGTGAAACTTTTTGATACAAATTCAAATTAGTCGACTCTCAAAACAGATACCATACAACAAATAAAATATCAAAAGAGAAAATCTGAGAGATCCTTAGAAATATATTGTGGATTTTTTTCATTGACATGTCTAATTACATTGCTCCTCTTATCTGCTAAACATGTAGGTAATACATAATTATTTTTTATTTTCTCCTGATATAGTATGGACCAATATATTACAAGGATAGAAGCAAAAATTACAACTAGACACTTCATATTTCAAACGCATCGGAATCGCCTATATATATTCTCTCTATTATGATTTATTTGAGCATACTTCATCCTAAGGGTGTAGATGTGTCACTTCCTTTGTTATAGTCTATCCAGGTGTTTCAATTTATATAATATATTTTGAATCCACATAAAGTCTAATTAAAAATACCTATAAAATTATTATATTAAACATGTCATAGTATATATGTGGCTCTTAAACTTTTAAAACTTGGAGTTTTATAGATATCATAATTTTTTTATTGCATATATAATAACTTATCATTGAGAATAAATAAGAAGTATGTAAAGATAATTACTTTTAAATATAATAATATATCCTTTTTAAGTAAAACTGGATCAGAAAAAAGTAACACATAAATTACTATAGGATAACATAACCATCATTTCCCTTGGGCTTTAGTGTCCCCTCACAAGTCTTTCAAATATTTTATGAACTTTTCATTCTTCAAGGTTTTCAACGTTTTTTCTTTTTGGAAAAGCACCCCCCGCCGGGGCCCCCGAGCTCTAGCGTTCAAATATTAATGGGAAAGTTTTAAATAGCAAACTTGAGTGCAAAACTACTTTTTTACACCTACACTTTGCTAATTACAATTTATACATAGATATACACAAAATTCGATATATATACAAAAATATGAGTCCCAGCATACATATACAACTAATTTCGACATATATATATAAATTTTATTTATATATGTATACAAAAATTAGCTATTTCACCATACATCTACAAAATTTGTTTATATATATATATATATATATATAGATAGATAGATAGATAGAGAGATAGAGAGAGAGAGAGAGAGAGAGAGAGAGATAGAAACGTAGTTATAATGGCTACAGATTATTCTAAAATTGTAGCTATGGATCGTAATTAATCCTTTTATACCTTTTATACCACATTTTTCTTAATTACTTAAAATACTCACTGTTTTGCCATTTGATACATTATTTAGTACTAGATACATTTAATTTCTTAATACTCTTGTAAAAGCTTCAGTAACAACAGAATCTCCATAAATGTGACGCGCAATTAGGTGTAACAGTTTAGGGAAGTCCTTGTAGTAGCTGAACCGAAATTTAAAATTTCATTCAAATTTTAATGCTATACAGATCTAGATTATTTTCTTATCGTTTTTTATTTTTTTGTACCAATTGAGAGAATTAATTCCTTGAGTTTTAAAAAAGCACAATGGTGATGGTTTATATTTTGCTAATACATTCGGTGATTCAGCTTTCAGAGAACAAGAATAATCAATATAGGATGAACGAAATTCTAATAAAAGATAATACATCGAGAAGTTTGGTTTCTGCCATAGTTTCTCAACTTAAGATTGATGAATCGAAAAAAAATAGTTGTCAGATATATTTTTAATGAAAATTCAACAATGAAGATTCACAGTGATATGAGTGTTAAGGTTTATGTGGAGTTGAAGAAACATGTAGGTGATTTTGAAATATATTCACTTTATATTAGTACCATTGACAGAGAAGTAGGTGATGATTTAATTGATACAAAAACTAGTGCACTTCAATGTGTTGAAAGTATTGAAACAACTAGAGTTGCAGTTGCTCTTGTTGATGATGATAAACAATATGCTCTGGCAGATATTGATGATAACTGATTTATAAGTGATTGTAATCACAAAGTTGTGGAAGTGAAGCAGAACTACAAAGACAAAGCAACACAGTTGTTTGTGATGCATAAATATGCTATTGATTACACGTTCAATTTTAAAATTGTTGAATTGTACCGGAAAAGGTTTGTCTTACATAAGCAGTGATACTTTATATTATGCTTGATACTTAATTTAGTATAATCTGGATGAATTTCAAAGTACTGATTGTATTTGGATGGTTTTAGATACAAAGGTTTTTGTTATATGTGGTACATTCAGATAAAATGAAACTTTTTTAAAAATCAATAAAATAAAGTGATACATTATGACACATAAAATCAGGTGAAAAGAATTAAAATTGTTATGATACATTGAACTAAGTTGTGGTACATTTAAACTTATTATGATGCCTTGTAATGTGTTGTGATACTTTACATGAGATATATTTGTGTGTGTGTGTGTACATATATATATATATATATATAATATGTAATATTGTGATACATTATTATTAATTAGAATAAAACAGTGTTTTACATTGCATTTTTAGTGTTGAAAAAGATTTATTATATACAAAATTTTAAACGTAGTTGTTGATGAGATGATTAACATATGAATTATACATTTCATTGTAGGTTTTGCGGTATGTAAAATACTTTGTATATGCATGATGCCTCAACTAATGATTACTTTATTTTTGCTACACAGATATCACTAAAATTTCTATCAGATGATTGTGAATGGTAATTTAACTCATCGTGCATTAAGGATATTGCGTGGTTTAAAGTTCAGAGTTATCAAAATTTGCATACATGTAGGATGGTTGATAGATTGTACTCACAACACCAGGCTATAATTGCCTTTGTGGGTAAAAATTACTGTCCTGAAATTGAAAGATCATAAATGAATACATACACCTAAAGACATTAATTCAGACAGTAAATATGAATTGAATGTGGACATTAACTGCATGAAGGCATAACGTGCTAAAGAGCGAGCTTTGAAGATATTGAAAGGTGGTCCGACTGATGAATATCAACGGATGCCTAGATACACACGCGTATTGAATCTTATGTATTCTAATTCATACATAAGAACGTATAAATTAACAGATAATGAGTTCTTGTAATTGTTTGTATATATCCACTTATTTGTGGATTTGAGAATTCCAGGCTAGTTGTCGTAGTGAACAGAAGTCATTTACATAAAACATATAAGGGGACATTTCTTTGTGCTAGCACATTGGATGGAGCACGTATATACTAAATTCATTATATTATCATAAGTAACCAAAATATTATGTTTAATGTTTTTGTTTTTCATATTGTATTGTTTTTATATTTTTTTTTTCAGGATATATATTACCATTTGCATATGGGGTAGTAGATTCTAAAAATGATTCTTCATGAGCATGGTTTTTAACAATTTAAAAGTGCTTTTGGTAAGCATGATAACATGTGTGTTGCACTAGACCAAAATGAGAGCATAGTAAAGATTGTGGTATAATGTACCCCCGATAAACCACTTTATGCTTATATCTTTCATCTATGGGGTAATGTGTGCACAAATTTCGCAAAGAGGGTGAAAAATTAAGTGATATTTTCTACTCAACGGTCAAAGCATACAGGAATTTTTTTGATGAGAGAATGATCAAAGTTGGTAAGGTTGACCATCGAGTGAAGGATTATCTTGAACATGTAGGATACAAAATATGGGAAAGAGTCTATGATATCGTTAATAGAGGAAGAACTATGACTTTAAATATAGCAAAGTGCATAAATTTGCGTCGTTATATTGCACGTGGACTGCCAATACTAGAACTTTTTGAACAAGTGAGGATACTTTTGGTGCAGAGCAAGATATAGAACAACCTCTTTGAGAGATATATTTCAAGACATTCTTAATGTAAACATAAAGAAGTCATCTAGTTTGACGGTATGTTTTTTTAAAAAATTAATAGTTAATTTTTTATTTAGGTGCATTTCTAGCATCACAAGTAAACCATATAATTAAACTTACTAAATCATAAATACTTAAATAGCTTCAAATACATTATCAAATATGTATGATACAAATCGAAATATTCAAGAAAATTAGTTATCACTATTCTTGATACATTGATAAAGATGTGCGATACATTCTGAATTATCTTGATGCATTTTGTATTTACCTGATGACTGGTTATTACTGTATTCTTCAGTTGTTATTTAGATAATTTTTTATATAAATGTGCAAGTTAATGCTTCATCACACGACACAGTGTGTTTGATAAAAGAAGGAGATACATTGTAAACCTTGACGTTAAAACGTACACCAATGAAAAATTTTAGTATGATGAAATATCATGTACACATGCAATTGCGCTTCTGAACAGAAAGCATATAGGCAATATGAAGCATTAGTGTAGTGATTACTACAAAAAAGAGACTCTTTTGAAGATTTGTGAAATTTTTTTGAGTTCTATGCCTGATAAAGACGAATGAAAGGCACCACAAAAAATTCTAGAAGAAATAATTTTATCACATAAATACAGAAGACCACTTGTAAGACCAAAGAAGAAGACAAAATAAAAAAATAAAAAAATAACATCAAGCAAAAATTATTGTGGAAGGTGTAGATATGAGGGTCAATATAGGTAAACTTCCAGCTTCTTTCCTAAGGCGAAATGAATGTTTTATCATATTCGTAGAATGATATTACAAATTTCATGTTTTGGTTACTTTGATGTTTAGATCGCAGTCATGTTTAGTATGCTTTCAATAAATGCGGATAATATGTGGAACAAAATAAATAAATTTTACAAGGAACAATTGCTACTTCATTTAGTAGGCTTTTGATGCATCAAATTTTGTAATACAAAATTCTATTGTTAAAGATACATTTTTCTTATTAATGATACATTATATGCTTATGTAATAACAAAAAATTCATCATAAAGATATAT
>JBDJHY010272809.1:0-10321 GCA_039654485.1 Withania somnifera
TGTGCTCAGTGGGCCTCGAAACCTACTGAGTACAGGTTGCTTCGGCGGCTTGTACTCATACTACACTTGCACTTGTGTAGATCCGAGTACAGGTCCTCGTTCGTGATTCAGCTCGCTGATCGTTCATTCCTCCTCAGATCAGAGTTTTAGGGTGAGCTTGGCATGCAGCTTGATCCTGTTTCTCTTTAGCTATATATTTTGATTATCTCCATTGTATTTCGGAGACCTTTGGATACTGTATATTTTCTACTGTTGTTGCCTATACTAGTGGTTCGTTTGACATTGACATCGGGTCTTGGGTGTATTCCGTGATTTCTTATCTCCTTACTATTTCATTTCATATTCTTCCACATTAATTGTAGTAGTCCTCCGCTTCGGCTATGGGTTCTCCTACCGGTGGTATAGTAGGTGCCATCATGATCTAAGAAATCGGGTCATGACAGTTTGTCGAAAAATCATCAAGATACTCACTCATGACTGGTACCAATCTCAAGAGTTGCAGAATCTACACTAAAATCCCTAACACATGTAAGATATTCCAAAAAACCATGATAAATTAAGACTAGCCTAAATGCAAAAAATAATACCTATTGGTACGCGACTAGCTGATCCTACCATACGACTAGGGTATACTAGGCATAGCTTAGGTCATGGTATTGGCATAAAAATCCATGACCTCTCAAAGAGGGGTTAACCAGTCTATAACCAGAATCACATCAAAATCAACCATATGCAATAATATCAAATAATCTTGAGTCTCAACACTCCTAATAATCACATAACATGATCTCAATACATGATCCACTACTAAAGAATCACCTACTGGGTGGAAACAGATAACGGCGCAGGCAATGGAGCACTAAACATGCTCAAACATAAAGCATAATAAGATTATACATAGGAGCAACCACAGCCTGGATCAAATAAAGCCGAAGCTAGCTGATAACTCACAAAGATAGTACTTGTCACAACAGCATTATAAGACTCATCCTTGGGTCTACCAGGGTCTGTATATAAATACCGATGACCACTACCACGGCTAGCATCACGCCAACCCTCATGACCTCCGATCCTACCATGCTAAGGAGCACTAATACCCCTTTCCTAAAATGGAATGTCTTTAATTGGCTGTGCAGGAATAGGAGCTGGAGAAACAATTGGGTGAATAATGCCTCTCTGAGGATAATCCACTGAGATATGACCCATGGAACCACAAGTATAACAAGGCCTATAAGGACGAACTAGGTGAGAAAAACCTGCTGACCTAGACTGGACACCACAACTTGAAGAACCACTATTAGATGTCTGCATCGATGCCTGAAGATGGTGGCTAGAGTGCCCATGCTACTGTGGCTGAGAAGAGGCCCTACCCAAAGAACCTGAACCCATGACCTCATCCCTTAAGTCTCTTGGATGGTGCTCTGGTTGAAGGTACAATAAGTGTATAATCTCCTGTTGTTATCAAAGACCGTGTACGTACCATTGCGGAAAAGTGAACAACAAATGAGATTTCAAGAGACCAACTACTATAAATGCTTCACATAGAAGTGAAAAGGGGAGAATTTCCTAAAGATGTTCATGTAGCCTCTCGAAGATAAGATATGAAGGTCTCTGCATCTAATCCGCAAGGCTCTACTAGAAACTGGCTTATGTACTCAACAGCTAGTTCCGACCTCCATTTGGAAGCCTTGAGGATATCAATGAACCTAGGGCTTTGATACCAATTTATCATAACCCGATTTATCAAGTCATAAGGGAACCTACATCTTGCCATAGGAGAACTACCTACAAAGAATGTAAAGTAAGAACAATAAACTAAAAATGAAAGATATGGTATAACTAAAGGACAAGGACAATCAAATTCTAAAATAAGTCAATAACAAACCCAAAACTTGATAACCAGTGTAAGAGCCAGTAAAACAAGAACACAATGTCTGAAATAAGATAAAATATTTGTTTTGGAAGTCAATAACAGAGAGAGATATAAAGAAAGATAAATATATGCTCAGGATTCCAGAAGCCATCATCTACCTCAGAAACAAACTCTCAGTATGAATCTTGAATCAATGTGGACCACTCATATCTAGATCTACACCAGAAGATTAAGAGTATAGTATGAGTACCACAAATATTGGGTATCCAGTAGGCATCATAGGCCGATCGAGGATATATAAGAAATACAAGCAGTAAGAAAATAGATAAAGCAAATAAGTCACAAAAGTAAAATAAGAACCACAGACATAGAAATCTAGCTAACAGATAAAGATAAGAAAAATATACTAGATACTAGCTACAATAGGGAAGATTAAAGTAAACAAGTGAGAGGACATACCTGAACCCATGCTCGACTAATAAGAGATACAATTCATTAATAGATATAGTGGTACATCAATAACCTCAAATAATGGAAATAGAAAGATTGTGTAACTAACAGATATAATAAAAAACATGGAAGGGATCCTGTACGATATAACGAATGAACATATATAGGGATCCCGCAAGACCTAACCAAAACAATGATTATTTCTCATAGTCCAAACAGTAAGGAATAACATCCACCATATCTTATATTAATAAGAAATACAGGTAAGGATAAATGCAAACCCTCTAGTACCCTATCCTACTAGAGAGTACAAACAGCAAGCAACAGTCACAAATAAGATATACAGAATGAAATGATGCAATGATAGTAAAGGGAATTTGTACACTCCTACACTGGTCCCGCAAGATAGTTTGGTAGGAGAACATGGAAACCTAGATATCTTTACTCCCCTATATACCCCTCCCCCAGTCACTAGCAAGTCCAGATCACTAGGGTCGATGGGAAGCTACAACCCACGTAAAGAGACTCAAACGGTAACTAGAACTCTTGTAATAGAAAATTTACTTGGATAACATACATGGAACTCTGATATGCTCAGATAACATAAACTATATTCGAACCTCTATCAGGTTAATATCAAGATAAATGTCAATGATCGTGCCTAGCCGCAATCGAGACTAAATTAGAAATAGAATCAAGAACTAGCTCATGATCGTAACCAAGGATAGTGAAACTCAGCATAGAGATTAAGTCATTTGTAAGAATTTTAGCATCAAAACTGGTGGAACATTTTGAACATGCTCACTTTAGTCTCATAATATTGAAATTAGGTTCATAAGGTCATGCAAAGTTTCAAAATTAGTGACCTTTGGCTTATGAAAAAATAGTAGAAGCCAATGCATCAAGGACCAGTTTCATGATGATGGTATTCTCAAGAACAACAATTCCACAACAAATCCTACCAGCCCCCCACAGGCACAGATTCTATAGCAAGTATAACCAGCCAAGTCAAATATCTTGGACTTACGGTATTTTCCATAAACCCACCATATATGTTACAGAGTCAATCTATTTTTTAAAAGGTAATGGGAAAATGGGTTTCGAACTATCACATATGTTGTAACTAATTGATTAGAGTGGTACTATTGATAACGCTCAAATGATACCTCTCAAGAAGTATAAGCGATCATTGGTCAAATATAGAACCCGACTAGGTTGGCGTCGATCCACAGGGAATATAGTATTGTGTTTACGCCTAGTAACAATATTTAGTCAATTAGGAATTATTTCTAGCAACATATATAATGTAAAAAGGAGGATTGTTTGCTATGAATATATCCATTGCAACTAATTATAACTTGTAAGAAAATTCAAGTGTTGAAAAGATCTAGGTTTATGTTCACTAGGATTCAACTAACCTTCAAATTGTAATCATTTATGGTTGTGCGATCTTTCCTAAGTGCAGAGCTACATTTAGAACCAATGTTATTTATCTAAGTGTTATTTATCCTTTAATTCTAGATATATCTCTTTCACACCGGGGTCAGGCAGTGAAAGAGTGTGTTGTTTCTATCATGAAACCTCAAGATTATTACCCTTATTGCTGAAATAATCATTAGATGAGGGTTACCCTGAATCTCTTATCATAATCTCAAGTACCAGTTTTAATTACAGGATTAGTGCTAGTTAAAGCTAAGCTTGTTCTAGTGTTTGCGATCAAAAAATCCCCTAAATCATAGAAATTATGTGTACATACGCTTAGATAGACGCAACAACCACATTTGAATTACAACCCTAGTGTTATTTCACCCATGGATCCCACAACCTTAGAATTAGGGTTTAACCACTCATTGATATTAAAACACAACAGTAAAACGATGAATTTCTAAGCATCATACCAATGAAATAGCCTTCAAACTTTGTAGAATAATAATCAAAGATCTTAATTCCCCCACACTTGTGTTTGTGGAAAAGAATTGCAACGATAACGTATAAAAAATAATAAAGTTTTGTATCTGATATAGTATCAAAAATTGCTCTCAAAATAACCTAACATTGGTATTTATAGGGTATAGTACAAGTATAATATCTGAAACTTGAAATAAATTGTCGCTCATCCTTAGGTGAAACTTAAGGTGAACTATCTGGTGATAGACGGATCGCCTGATCTTCTATCTGTCTCCTTCATTATACAGTTGAAATCCATTTGGGAGAAATCTCATTAGATGAGCCGTATGGACTCAAAAGAGTCATCTCTTTTGTCTTCTATCACTAGACGGAACCCACTTAGGCGAACGGTTTAAGGTTAGATGAATCGTCCAATCCATCACCTGGTTTGTTCTTCATATCCAGTTGATTTTCCTTTTGATGGAACACTTGGGCTAACCTTCTGGGGTAAATGAAGCGTCCAAAAATCCCTCAAAACTTTTCTTTTTTTGTGAAATTTTTTCAAACTTCCAAATATCAACTTTAATCTGTAAATACTCACAAAAGACATTAAACCACACAATTATTACTTAATAACATGCATTTTTTCACAATTTTAAGTGCAATATGTGACGTAAAATACCATCACATCAACACGCTCAACCTAGAACATTTACATGTCCTTAAGTAATAATAAAACACACATACATTAAACACTTAAAACACCCCTAGTACATAACTGAACTAAGCACAATCAATTAGTATCATCATGTCACATTAGCTAACCGTATTTATTCACTAATTGCAGCTTTCTGAGCGAAACACCGAGAGACCTTTTGCAAGGCTTGTGTATCCTAGAATTACTGTATTAACTCATTCACAATTGTTCTAAGCATCTGCTTTCTCTCACTGCAAGGAGGTCCCGTACAAACATAGAGATTTATTTAATATAGGACTGGGAAAGTATCATCTTACACTCAAAAAGAAATCTAATTATTCATATAATAGTCATAGGCTTGTCCTTAACAACTATAACTCAGTTTTCAGCAGGTTGACATAAATCACATCAAGACTTTGTTTGCCTTATAATGAGGGTTCAAGTAATGGTGGGGAATCATTTGGGAACTTAGTGACTTACTCAACTTATACTGTTACTCCCCCTCCCCCTTTGTCTCTTTCATCATTGGCTTTTGATAATCTTTTTTTTCTTAGTCCCTAGCCTCAAGCCTTTCTTTATATAACTTGACCTCCTCATATTTTCTTTATACTCTCTACACATAACCTTATGCATATTGATGTATATTTCTTTTCTTTTCTTTCTTTTTTTTTGTGAGAAGGTTTCATGGTAGACACCATCAACCTAAGTTCAAACTTAGGTTGAACACACATTATTCATTACCAAAGCAGAGCCAATATTTATCACGTATTAACCCGCGGTGTTTTATACAAAGCCACCCTCAACCTAGGTTACACTGCCTACATCAAGGTACACAATATCCAGCAGAGAATTGGGGGAACAACAACTGCTTGTCATTTTTATCCTTCTTTTTCTCGAGGGTAAATCATGATTGGTTTCAAAAAGATGTTAGAGGTTTCAACTTAAAAGCTCAACATTATTTGGTGACTTTTAAGGCTTTAGTGACTTATCAAAGAAGGCCTAGGATCATTTTCACATGAACCTACTTCCTACTTAGCTAAATTTGAATGGGGCAAGTTCTGGATATTATATACGCAAAAAGATTAGACTAAATTTACTCTCCCACACTTGCAAGTAAATAATTTATCTCAATCTAAACTCGTTAAGAAAATGGTTCAAAGAATAAAAACACAATCAGTATCACTCATATTGTACAGCTCAAAATAAAATACAGTTAACACTTAACAAAAGCCAATGAATATCTCTTTTTAATTAAATATTTTTATTTTTATATATACTGGGGTATCAATGTTTAATGAAATACATCAAAATATAAATAAAAACTAAACATAAACCTAAACATGTCAGTTTTACTAGATAGCATGTCTGAGAAAAAAAATCTGGCAACAAAAACCCTCAGAAGAATCAACATCAAACTATAAGGTACTACCCCCTCCCACACAAAAAACTTTGCATTGTCCCTAATACAAATCCCATAAAGTGCAAAAAAGAAAGGAAAAAGGGTGTGTACCTTAGTAATTTCGCTGATTTGGGCTACCTGCTAATAGTGCCTAAGTTAGTGTCGCGACATGACAGAATCATCTTATTTACTCAAGCTTCATCAAATAAAACCTTTTTTGAACCGTGGACTTCCTCCATAGATCCATAAAATTTCTTTATGCATTTTCTGTTTGCTTTAAACTAGATCTTCTTTCTATTTTTCAATTATACTGCTCCTAATGGAAAAATCATTGTAACAACATACGGTCCTGATCACTCGGATCTTAACTTACCTAGGAATAACCGTCATCGAGCTAAACAATAGTACTAGTTCTCCCGGACTGAACTCTTTATGCTCAATTCTTTGATCATGATATTTCTTCATTCTCTTTGTATAGCGATTGTCTTTCATAAGCTTTGGTGTGAAACTCATTTTGTTTATTAACTTGGCCCTAACACAGGTTGATGGCGGCATTCCAAATTAATTTGACCCTTTTTAGAGCTCACATAACCTTATGCTCTAGTTCTACCGGTAAATGGAAAGATTCTCCATACACCAACTAAAAAGGGGACATACCAATTAATGTTTTAAAAGCAATACTATAAGCTCACAAAGCATCATCCAACTTATGAGACCGATCTGTCCTGGTAGCATTCATGGGTTTTGCTTGTATAGACTTGATCTCTCTATTGGAAACCTCCACCTGACCGCTTGTTTGAGGGTGATAAGGTGTTGCCACCATGTACTGATTCATCTTGTACTTATCAAACACTTGTCTGAAGGAATTATTACAGAAGTGAGAACCTCAATCACCGATGATTATTCTTGGGGTCTCAAACTTGGTAAAGATGTCCCTTCTAAGGAAATCTGCTACATTATTTCCCTCATTGTCAGACAAGGCTACAGTTTTAACCCACTTAGACACATAAACAACAGCCACTTAGATGTACTTATGGCTATACGAACTCACAAAAGGGACCATAAAGTCAATTCCCAAGACATTAAGAAGCTCAACTATAAAAATTAGTGTTAGAGGAAGGTCATGCTTGTGTGAGATTTCTCCTTGTATTTGGCATTGCTAATATGCCTTTACAAACTCATATGCATCATGGTGTATTATGGGCTAAAAATAACCACACTATAAGATTATTTATATAGTCCGGGCACCACTGTGATACGCTCCATCTAGAGATGAATGACATGCTTCAAGAATACCGCTCATTTCCTTTTCCAGTACACATCTCCATATCATATTGTTTGTACAGAGCCTAAACAAGAAAGGCTCATACCAAAAGTATCTTCTAGCATCATGGAGGAATTTTCTTCTTGCATACAAGCTCAGGACTTCTGGCATGATGTTGCTAACCACGAAGTTGGTAAAGTCTGCATACTATGTAGCCATATCTTTCTTAATAGTCACGACCCTTTCATCAGGGAAAGAGTCTTCAATTTTTGTATCATCTTTTTCTCTCCCATCTGCCTCTAAAATTGAAAGGTGTTCAGCCACTTGGTTTTGAAACCCTTTACGGTCTTTCACCTTCAAATAAAATTCTTGTAACAGCAGTATCCAACGGATTAACCTTGGTTTAGAATCTCTTTTGGCCATGAGATATCTCAGGATGGCATGATCGGTATACACCATACGTTAGTACCAAGAAGGTAAGATTTAAATTTCTCAAAAGCATAAACCACAGCCAGCAGCTCTTATTCAGTAATAGTGTAGTTCTTTTGTGCTTTATTCTATGTTTTACTAGCATAAATGGGATGGAAAATCTTCTCCCTTTTCTGCCAAAGAACATCTCCAAGTGTCACACCTTTAGCATCACATATCAAGTCAAAAGGCTCTTCCTGATTTGGGTTGACTATAACCGATATAGTGATCCATTTTTGTTTGAGCCCTTCAAATTCCTTCAAACAAGCTTCTTCAAACAATAACTTTACTTTTTTCTCTAGGGTTTTAAATAGGGAGCTTTGAAATTTTAGAAAATCCTGGATAAATCTTCTCAAAAATCCTGTATGATCCATGAAGCTTCTCACACCCTTAACAGAAATTGGTGGTGGTAGCTTTTCAATCACTTTTACTTTTACCTTATCCACCTCAATACCTTTTGTCAAAAATTTGTGTCCTAGGAGAATGCCCTCTCTTACCATAAGATGGCACTTCTCCTAATTAGGAACGATATTCACTTCAGTGCATCTTTCCAGGGCATTGCCCAAATTAGTTAGGCAGTTCTCAAATATGTCACCTATTACAAGGAAATCATCCATGAAGACCTCAAGACATTCTTCCACCATGTCAAAGAAGATAAACATCATGCACTATAAAACGTGGAAGGGGCATTGCACAATCCAAAGGGCATACGTTTGAAGACGGATGTACCATAAGGGCATGTGAAATTGATTTTCTCCTAATCTTCTAGTGCTATGACAATCTGGTTATATCCAGAATACCCATCTAATAAGCAGTATCAGTCCTGACCTACAAGGCGATCAAGTACCTGATAAATAAATGGCATAGGAAAATGATCTCAAAGAGTAGCAGCGTTCAACGTCCGATAGTCCATACAGATCCTCCATCTGATCACAGGCCATAGTGGGATTAACTCATTTTTTTTATTCACCACCACTGTGATGCCTCCTTTCTTTGGTACACAGTGAACTGGACTCGCCTATCTACTATTTGTAATTGCATAGACAACTTCGGTATCCAACCACTTAATAATATCTTTTTTGACCACCTCTTGCATAGGTTAGTTAAATATCCTTTGGTGTTTTCTTCTGGGAACACAGTTATTTTCTAGCTTTATATGATGTAAGAAATGCCTGGTGGAATACCGATAATATTTGCAATAGACCACCAATCATTTTTTTAACTTCTTCAAAATTTGGACCATAGAAGTGACCTATTAGTACACTAATGTGCAGAAATGATAACGGGAAAACTATTATTAGCTCCTAAAAAAACATATTGTAAATTACTTGGGAGAGCTTTGGGTTCTAATTTCGAGGGTTCTTCAATCAATGGTCTTGTTGTTGGCGTCGTCCTATTCTGTAGGTCTAATTCAAGCTTTTTTGACTCATATAGATATGATCCTACTCTAGTTAAGGCATTTATAGTTTCCTCATACACTTCCATACTGTCACGGTTGTAATTCATCACAACTGTTGCCAATAGCTCGATAAGCCATTTTTTATTAATATGTGGCTCCCTAACTTCATCCCATTCAATATTAATAACAGATACCACATTTATATCTCGTGGCTGCTTCATAGATTTGCATATGTTTAAAGTTACTTCTTAATTATTTAATCGAAATTTCATCTCACCTCTCTCAACATCCACCAAAGCTTTTCCAGTTTCTAAAAATGGTCTACCCAAAATGATAGGCACCTCGAAGTCAATGTTGTAGTCGAGGATAACAAAGTCAGCTGGAATGATAAGGTTGTTCACCTTAGTAAACATATCAAATAAATTTCCCATTGGTCTCTTAACTGATCAGTCAACTATTAAAAGCCGCATAGTCATTAGTTGGGGGCTCCTAAGCCCAACATCTTATAGATGGCCAAAGGAATCAGGTTGATACTAGACCCTAGATCAGACAGTGCTAGAGCAAAGTAAAATGTTCCAATAGTACATAAAATAGTGATACTATCCTTGGTCTTCTTTTCTTTTGCACTAAAGATCGAGATGAAATAGTTCCATAAGGCTAAATACTATCTCCAGACTCAATACTGACTATTCTTTTCTTGGTCACCAGATCTTTTATAAAATTTGCATAACTGACATTTTCTCAACCATCTCAACCACCAGAACATTCATAAATAGTTGTTTTAACATGGTCATAAACTTTAAAAACTGATCATCTTTAATTTTTTTCATTCTTTGAGGGAACGGGGGGGAAGGCCGAGGTATTTCAGTCACTTGCTCTGGTTC
>JBDJHY010272820.1:0-10321 GCA_039654485.1 Withania somnifera
TGAGTTTCCGAGTGTAATTACTTGTTGAGAGGTCAAAACTCAATATATAACATGTTGTATAATGTTTTTGAATTCAAATATTGTTTTTATCATTACTTCATATTTGTTTTTTCTGGTCTCTAATTTATCCTTCAAGAGTAGTAATCTTATGATTGTTTGATCCGACATAAATTTTATCAGTCATTTGAAACCTATATTGCAAGAAGCGCATGCTTCTCCATACTAGCGCCATTAAAACGAAGTGTGTCGTGCACTTGTTGAGGATATCTTATGTACTTAACTTTAGCTTTAGAATATCATTTTGCTTTTTGGATGATTTTATCAGTCAGATGTGAAGTACTTAGCTATGCAGAGTTTGTTTACTGTTATTACTATCATCTTAGTCCAACTCTTGGACTAGTCCTTCTTTCCCTTGCACTTGTAGACAAGGGAAGCATTGTCCTCACCGTCTCTGCTAAGCTAATTTGAAAGTTCTTGTTGAATAGACACAAAGCTGCACTATTTACTATACGGAGTTATAAGATGTTGCTCAATTGGCAAAGTTTAATAATGGACAATTTACTATGATGAAACTATGGACACTTTTTTTGCATAACTTCCAAATACGCTAACATCTTAAGAGGAGAATACACGGTCGTTGAAGTAAACTAAATGAATCAGAAACTCAGCTTTTAATCAATTGTACTTGTACTTAAGCTAAAGCACAAATGCATAACATAACTTGTGGAGGGATGAGATGATCAGGGTATTCTAAATGAGTAACCAGAGCCTCTTTAAGGACCTTGCTTGTGTTTTATATCTTAAACTTTAGGAAGAGATATCCTTTATAAAACAAAGAACTTGAAGTATTGAAGGTAGACACTGAGTTGCTTGCATCGTTAGCTTTTACAAGGTATTCTGCGAGATTTTAATGTGAAAAATAGTCCATCTTAACTTGTATTCATATAGACCTGAACGCCTTACCTACAGTAACATTGATTTTAATAACAAAACAAAGATGTCTAGTCTTACAAATACACATGTTTAACTCAAGATTAATAATTATAAGCATGAACTATAAATATCTGAACGACGAAATTAAAAGGATATATAAAGTGATATATTAACTATTTAATGTCGCTTGTTCAGAAGAAGCTCATTTCATGGAAAAGTATGTTACTGAAACTTGATGACTACATAGAAGCACACATTAAGTGAGGCAAAGCGTTTTAACACATTTTCCCTCAAACATTGAGGATCTAACCTAAAATGAATTCCGACGTCTCTGCTTGTAAAACACAAAGTTTGGGCGACATAAACCTTCGATGTGCCGCATGCTCGAACGCATGCTATGCCAGTGCGCCACATGCTTTTTGGTGCGGCACAGGTCAGTAATAAAATATACATAACTTTTTATATCTAAATCGAATGCCGACTAATTTATTTAAATAAGAATTAAATTTGAAGATCTTTAATTTAATAAGTAATTAAATCCTTAAGTTTTTATATTGTTAAAGATACGAACCTTATGCAAACTCATTCACAAATATAATTTGTTGAGAAACTTCCAACCTTTGTGCTAGAGTTATTCTTAGCCGATGAATACACCTTGTATACTTAGTGACAATTAGGTACATATGGTGGCTTCTCTTGGCCCTTTATTCCTCGTCATCACTTTCAATTACTTCCTCCTTGGATTCTTACTAATATTAGGTTATGGGATTACTACAATTTTAGTGGAGGTGGCGGAGCAATGGACAAAAAACAAAGGAGCGGCGAATGGGTAAAAGACAAGGAGGGGACAAGAAACTACGATGTTTCTGGGTACTTGGGTACTTGTAGGGTCTATGCTATTTTATCTAGACCCTACCCAGTGAATCGGGGTCGGACCCAATTTTGTTCCGGGTCGAGGGTGCTCACGGCTGCCAACTGATTGTTCATGGTCGGAGTGTGGGTAACTCAGTCAAGTTGAAGGTCGTCAAGGATGGAGCTTGTGTGTTCATGAATATATGCTAGTATAGGAATATGTTTCCTCTGGAGACTTTAGAGCTCGCCGATTAGTGTAGAAGGATAGTTGTTAGTTGAGTATAGTATTAGCACTATTCTCCTAGTTTCTTCTTCTTTGATTTTGGCTATCACCTGTGTTTTGTGCTCTGATTATTGTATTATTATTTCGTTGTCATGACTGTTATTTCTTCCTTTTGTTTTATAATGCTCTCCATTTCCTATTATTTCCTCGTTGTTATTGCTCTCACATCTGTATCCCCTTCTTCAAACTGTTTGCTATGCTCTCTATCACTGCGTATATTGTTGTACTTTGGCAAGATGTTAAATGGATTTACAGAGAGAGTCTCCCTTTCTTGGGATTTTTGTTGCTAAATGAATTTGGAGAGTAAGATTGCTCATTAATCTAAATAAATACAAGTTGTTATTTGTTCTCAAACTCTTTTTTTTTTTGGTTCGTTTATAATAATGATGTAATTGACAGTTGGGCACACAACAATGAGCTCATATGAACTCCTATTTTACAATGTGTTTTATAGTAGATACTGCATCAAATGGACTTCTTCAATTGCTTATTGTGTCGGTAACTTGATAAAGGTTGTGCTTTAGTACTCAAATGGGAGGAGAATGTGTTGAACTTATTTCAACCCTGTTGTTTCCCCAGAAAATAGTTTAACCGACATGAAGTTTGAGATTAAGGGTGTCTTCGGCATGGCAAATTCAGAGTTTAATTTTGTACCATGTATAAGGTTTTGTTTTATTGGCTTCTTTAAAACCTAGTGTGTCGGTGTCACAATTCTGTAGTTACAAACATCATAGTTCTTAACAAACACATGCTAACTATGATATTGGGAGACAATCTGAGTCTTTGATTTTCTATTATGTGGATATCTAAGGGATATATTTCTTGATAAGGGAACATTATGAAGAAAGTTAGAGCTATAATAGAACATGAGACAACAAAGTCATTTTGAATACACTATGTATCTCAGTTCTCTAAGGTATATTGGGTCAATTGGTTCTGTGGTCCCTTACAAATGTGTTTTTAGTTTTCACTCACAAGATATCTTCACTTTTATATCTTCAGGTAGACTTGAAACTTGTCTACGTGAATGAAGTTATTTACTTCCTTACTCTTTTTGTACTGGTGTGTACTTGTAGTGCTTCTGTTTGACAAGTTCTTTTTTGGGTGTGATTTTCGTTTTTTTATTTCAAAGGGGAACTCTTGACAACTATGGAAGCAAGAAACCGCCAGAGGCAATATGACAAAATTTCAAAGAGTAGCCACTTTTAGCCTGCACTGCTTGTTGTGAAGGAGCACCTTCCATCTAGAAATGCATGTATGAGAATCAACATTGACTCTACCAGAATTGGCAAGATTGCCCGCTTCATTAACCATTCCTGTGAAGGTGGTAATCTTTGTACATTGATAGTGCGAAGCTCTGCTACCCAGAGTTTGCTTTTACTCCTCCAGGGTCATTTTAGAAAATGAAGATCTCACTTCCAGTTATGGGGACAGTACTGGCTCTCAGTGCTTTTGCGATACTGCTAGTTGTCATGGGATCCTTCCAGCAGAGCACACGTGTTGTAGTGAGGTAGCATTTTGCTGCTTTAAACTTGAGGTCAATGCATACAACTGTCAAGTTCAGCTATAAAAGAAAATGGCTTTGAGCATAAAATGTTGCAATCTAGAAAAGATTGAAGAGAGGAGGTGTGCTCGAATGTTAAATGCTCTTTAACATAAATCTTGGGTCCAAGTCCTAGTAATGGAGTCCTCTACGGTACAAAACGCTAAATATAGTAGGCTTTCTGAGGTTCTAATCCAGATTAATGGGTATGGATAATCGGATGCTTGAAGGGGGAAAAAAAGATAAGGATCAAGTGTTATGATGTGATTTGACAAGAGATACTTCAAAAATTGGCTCGAGGATAAAGAATGATGTTTAGCTCTGATTGAGGAACATTAAGCGAGTAAAATAGTTTACAGATTAAATTGACGAAGACACAGCTTGGATCATACTTGGTGCAGATTCCCTTGGTATGAAGCTGACTTTGGTTGGGGAAAGCCGTTCTGGGTGAGTGTCATTAACTTAGATATTATTGAAATAATCCTTCTGATGGACACAAAGAAATGGTGATGGAATAGAAGCATGGGTTAGTTTGAAGGAGAATATCATGGCTGAATTCGAGAGAGATCCTGATATTTTGACATGTCCTCCACTTTCAAAGTAGCATTCCATTCCTTGACTTTATGTATCTTCTTGATGATGTAATATTTCTTGCTTTGATTTGCTTTGCTTTGCTTGTTGGTTCTTTTCATCATCGTCCCAAACCTGCAGCTAAATAAATGTTTGGCTTACTCCGGTATGAGATTAACCCTTAGTAGATATTTATTAGCATTTTTCAAATTTCACACATCCTAGCAGATGCTTTCACGTATGCAATATTTCTCAATGAATGAGGGCACCACTAGTCCTACAGGGACCACAAATGTAAAGACAGTCTTTATGTTCCGGTCACTTATCTCTGCTCTTCCCAACACAAGTTCAATCATGGGCACCCCACCTTCCTATAGAGGCGCTAAGATTGTCACTCGGAGTTTTGTCTTTGATGCTTAAGCATTAACGAAGCTAAAAGACAGAATCAATTCGATTAATACATTCAACAAACCTACTCGAGTGGTGGTCATTTATCATTAGATCGTTAATATGGAAAGTTCAAGGGAGTCTGCAATATTACTTTCGATTAACTCCGGGGGAAACTTAGCTTGTGTTTCATCATGCATGAACTGAGGCAAAGTTTTCTAGTGAGCGCGGGAGTGGAATTTGTAGTCATGTTTTTGGCGACATTTATCAGCTTGATTATAGAGAAGTCGTGGGGATACTGCTGCTTCCATTTCATGGAGCAAATTGGAGAAAGAATTATCAGGTGCTGTTTGGGTTTCATGGTTTGCTTCAATAGGATTATCAGTGACAGAAGGAATTGATTTCTGTAATATTTTGGTGGAACACGTTGGTTGAGAGTTGCTATCTCCACTATTTCAGCACGCATTGGAAAAGCCATACATTGGCACTACTCTGGTCTGGAATATAGTACTAACTCCTGTCATTGTTCCAAGATGTACTTGGTTATTCCTCTCCTGGACTCCCATATTCCTTTTTAGAACTATCTTAAAGTACACATCTAACGATTAGATAAGGTTACAACCACCAAAAATCATTTTATCAAAAGTTAGCGAACATTACTTGCTCTTGCTCTCCAGTGTGCCCTCTTCATCTTTCTGACTTCTCGTCAAAATCTCCATCCATGAAATTTCTAACAATGTAAAAAAACACTAACGAATGTATGCCCTTGGTTTTCAGAATTGCAGGAATCTAAGCATGTAAAACTAAAAGTTTCCCAACCTTTTAGTTTTTACGAAAGACAACCCTTCGTCGACTCCTCAATTAAGAACAATTTCAAGACAAACTTAGCAAAGTGCTTAATTACCAGTAAGTCTACAGACTGTTTTCTGAAATTTTCCAGGTTTGGAAAGGATTAAATGTGATCTTGTTTTCTGTCCACAAGATCAAGATTTCTCATCTCTTGTTTGTTTTCCCTTGCAATATGTTCGCAACGAAATTGGCAATCCAGAACCTGATGATGTCCATCACTGTGTAGATATTTTAGGCAATCATGGGAATCAGCTGCGAAATACACAACAGGGTGGCTTCCTCAACAGTCTTGATCTTCTTCCAACAGCCATGATGCAGAAAAAGTAACTGGATGAGAAGGGAAAAACTATCAAGCAAGATCCAATGTGGTTTATTAATTTTCCGTTTTTGAAGGGCATGGTGCTTTGGGCAGATCCCTCACAAGCTATGTTGCTCAGACTCTTTGAGAATATCGATGGTGCATGTCGGCTCCTATAGAAGTAGTGCATATTTGGAGTATCTGACACGAGTGCGGAAGCTTTTTGGGAGAGTACGAGCGACATAGCTCACACGGTACTTCAACAAAGAAACCAAAACAGAAGGGAAATAAAGAGGCAATTAGAAATATTTTATGCAAAGACTTTATATCCTACCAGGATTCCTTTAGGAAGCATGAAACCTATGAACAAGTTCTCAATTAATAGAAAGTTACCACAGATGATCATGTACACTTGTAAAGTAAGACAGAATCAGGATCCTCATCTCTCTCATTTTCTCCATGGCCTCCTCTTATTAATGGCTACATCTGATGTTAATTTTTCCCTCTCATGTCTTGAATTTTGGCATCTCAAATCAAAAAGGCAAGACACTGAAATTTGTTCTTTAAACTTTGGAAATCATTCATGAAAAGCCAAAAAATGAGAATACTTGATATTTACGTTATCATCGTAATTCTTTTGGTTATATATGCTATTCTTAAATAGCCCTAATAATTATTAGTTGAAACAAAGTAAATATTGTTATAAAATGAAACAACTATAGAAGTTATTAATGACAAAGGAAAGAGAAAAAGAATAGTAGTAATTATATTTAAGAGAAGATCGAGAGAATAATAATAATAATAATATATGAATAAAGAAAGAGAAGATAGAAGTAGTAACTTTCTTTTACTTTTGGGTGTCTTTTAACATATAAAGTTAGAGGCCTTTATATGAGCCTCAAAACTTGGAGATTTTGCCATGCTACATTAACTCCAAACTTGGAGAAAAGGAATTGCTACAGTGGGTGGCCCCATTGGTTAGCATCCATCTCATAACACTGCCTCATTAAAAATCTTATCAGAAAAACCCTGTGGGATAAAACTTTGGAAGTAAAAAAGAGTACAATGTGTATTCTTATTCCACCTGATGAAGACCACGATTCAATCGATTAAGTCTTCTCATTCCAATCTTGTGTACCATCTTTTCAAGAGTTGAAGTTGTTAAAGATTTGGTGAATAGATCTGTTGGATTATCACTTGAACGAATTTATTGCATGTCAATATTATCATTCTTTTGAAGATCATGTGTGTAGAAAAGTTTTGGCGAAATGTGTTTCGTCCTATCTCCTTTTATGAATTCCCTTTAATTGTGCTATATATGTTGCATTATCTTCATATAAGACTATGGGTATTTTGTCACACTTTCAATCACATTTATCTCGAATGAGATGTATCATTGATCGTAGTCACGCACACACTCCCGACTTGCTTCATGGATGACTATTATTTTAGCATGATTTGATGAAGTAGCAACCATAGACTGCTTTGTAGATTGCCAAGATATGTCAATGCCTCCAGTTTCGAAAAATCTGAGGTTCCTATTGCTGGAGTTGGTAAGCTTAGAGTTTCGATTCTTTTTCAGTATCTTGCATTTGTTGGTAGGCGCCAATGGTTTGTGGTGTTCTCTAAAACCTTGTGAAATTTCAGTCTCTTGCATTTGTTGGTAAGCTTCAGTTCTTTATTTGGTGATTCTTCCTAAGGAAGAAGATCTAATTAACAGATTCCTCCAATAAGGTATTTCTTCCAATTTCGAAGTTTGGAGGTAACGTACACTTCTAATACGAGGCATTTCTCTGCATTTATACATCTGTCACTGCTTGTATGACTATATAATTCTCATCTATCTGGAAATGCCTTGTATTTATTTCAGTATATTAGCTTCTTACACTGTAATTACAAAGCGTCTAAAAGAAGTGGATTTGGGAAGGTATATGAATATATTTTTTTTTTTGGGGGGGGGGGTGTATTTTGCTATAGTTTTGGTAATGAGAAAATTAAGGAACAACTTCGAGTGTTGAGGAATAAACTTATTGATGAATATGTTGATCTTTATAAGCCCCATTGATGAACATCTTGATATTCTGTGCAACATGGCTTCCTATCATAGTTTATATACTATCCTCTGGTGCTGATTACAGTGTTTTTTATACTGGTTTGTTCCACCGTGTACATCCTGAGTTGTTTAAATGTGTAAGTAGGATTTATCAGCTAAACAAATCTTAAGGCTTTCCAAACGACAAGCTTTGTTATAATCTTCTCCTAATAACCTGAATAGTTGTTTTAAGTACCTTCTGGGGGAGACTGCTAGTATTGACGTAGAAAATCCTTTTCGACTCAACTGGAAATCTCTCAGCCAACTGACTCACTGCATCCTTCTGTTCATCTCTAATCCTCCTAGCCAACTCGTGCACAAAGTTGCATCAAGTACTTGCAGGAGTCTGGGAATGTCCTTCTCATTGTAGTATCTGAAAATAGAATCGGCGCCAGCCAAGGCCTTCAACCTACAGCCAAAGATCAGAACCTGTTTCAGAAAGAAACGGGGACTAAAGCTGATTGCAGCCTAAACTACATAGGTTTAAATGCATTCTATATCTACAAATAGAAGATCAGTCCACAACCAAATATGGCATTAACTTTACGCAGGTTGTGATGATTACTATTAGTTGTCATTACTTATATTCAATACACTGTTTCAATTTGCAGGAGTTGGAAGCCTGATTTCTTGATTTTGATTAAAAGGAGTTGCACTGGAGTTTGTTAATCATGGTAATCCCCTGGACTAAATTTAGCCTATTAATGATTTTCTTATTACTCCCTCTATCCCATTTTAGGTGTCCTAATTTGACTAGACACGTTTAAAAAATAAAAGAAAATTTTATAATGTTTACCAAATTGCCTTTGATTGAAAAAAGAGATTATTATTTTTTATAATAAAGTAGGACCAATAAGGATAAAAGAGTAATTTTTCTTTTAAAAAATACCAAATAAGAAAATGAGAGATTCTTTTTGGGACGGACCAAAAAGAAAAGTAGGAAACATAAAATGGGACGGAGGTAGTATTGTTTACTGTTGATTGGTTTTTATGTACCAATTTTGCTTTAGTGAAATGGATATCTCTTAAAAAAGTTCCAGAGGGAGTAGTTTCTTACAACTTTCTCGCTACCTACCAAACAACACAAAATATGTTTTAACATCTTCATTTATCTGGAAAAGGGTGGGGGTGAGGAGAGGGTGTTTTAGGGGCGCGAGGGATGAGAGATCGGTGCCAACCTAAATGGTAGTAATATTCATTATTATAGTGCTATCATGGAGAATAGCATTCTGATGCTTATTACTGTTAATCTGGAATCATTGCCATGTTTGTTACTGTTAATCTGGAATCATCGTTATGTTTATTACTATTCAGTATTAATTTTTGTTTAATTGCAACTCACAGTATATGCTTGTGAAAGTCCTGTACCTTTGACTTGATGATCCCAGTTCAGTATAGTAATGCATGGAAGTTATTTTTCTATTCCAGGAACATGTGATATGGTGCATCATAGTTTCAGTGTAGCCTTAGCTTTATCTCGACCAAATTTTCTTATAGTTGGAATTGCCTACAGGCTGATAACTTTATTTCTTCCAAGCAAAGAAAGTGTCTTTTGGGTGGATGCACTGCAATGGAAACATATTTTATGCCGTATTTTATGGATAGTAGAGAACACTTTGAACATCTAGCTTCTTGCGAAGGTAACAATGACTCTGGCTGCAATTTTCCATGTAGCTTTTGATGGCATTCTTCTGCTTTTCAATCTTCTCAGTCAATGATGTTGCTAGATGGGCTGTCATAGATTGAACATGGACAACATCTAAGGATGCACACACGTATATGCAGGACTAGATACTCGAGATAAATCGCGAAAAGAAAACATTGGCTTTAGATGCTTGAGATGTACAAACACTAAATAGAAGTTGGGCAGGGGAAATATAAAGTATAGATCATGAATAATAATACTAGAATTAAATTATAGACTTTGTGTAATGGTGCTGAAGAAATGAAAATAAGTCATCTGCTTTATGCTGATGATTCTCTGATTTTCTGTGAAGCTGAGGTGTGGACCAAATTACACATCTTAGGGCAATCCTAACTGTTTTTAAAGCTTTAGGTGGTTTACATGTTAAATGGGCTAAAAGCTTTCTTTATCCCGTGATGTTTCCAACTGGCAGACTCTGGCTTGTAACAGTAGGTGCCAGGTGGGAGTTCTAACAAAGTACCTTGTGATGCCTTTTGGAGCTAAGTGATAACATTAACGAAAGAATGCAAATACTATTGATTGAAAAGAAAAATAGAAAGAAGAGAAGATACAAAAGAATGGAGGCTAAGAGTAGAATGAGAAGCCTTAAACCCTAAAACAATACAAAGAGCATTTATATAGGCTAGACTAAACTAAAAAAGGAAAAGACTATACTACCCTCACAAAGCATAATAACTATTTTAACATCCCCCTCAAACTCATGATACGACAGCAATAAGTATTGAGAGTTTGTCGGTCAAAAAATAAAAACGCGAGGAGGACAATGATTTGGTAAACAAATCTGCAAGTTGTAAGGAAGAAGAGACAAA
>JBDJHY010272861.1:0-10321 GCA_039654485.1 Withania somnifera
TTGTGCTATTTTCTTTGGTGACCCTTCTTATTGTACTCTGTTATTTACTGCTTTTATTATTGTTATACGCTCAGTGGGCCCTCTAAGCCTACTAAGTACGGGTTGCTTCAGTGACTTGTACTTATACTACACTTTCACTTGTGCAGATTCGAGTACAGGTTTCCACTCATGATATACAGACAGTTGTTTGTTCGTATTCTATTCATATCGAAGATTCGATTCAAGGTGAGCTTGGCGTCCAACTTGTTCCTATTTCTCTTCAGACATTTATTTTATTGATCTCGATTGTATTTTGGTGACATCTCGATACTGTATTTCCTTTAGTTTTATGATTCTGTACATAGTGGTTAATTGACACTGATACCAGATTTTTTGGTGGTTTTTTCTTTCTTTTCATTAATTTCAAAATTTTTATTATTTTATTTTTGACTTTAGATATTCTTCCCCATTAAATGTAGTAGTCCTCCACTTTGGCTACGGATAATGGGGTTTCATTCTCCTACTGGTGGTATAGTAGATGCTATCGTGATCTACAAAATTGGGACATGACAGTAGGGTATGATCATCCTCTAATCACTATCTATAAAAATCTCACAACTACTTCAATCGACATGTGTTGTGATAATTTAGTTTAGATGAATTATAGTTGTCTTCCCGTAACGAACCAAGTGAGGCAAAATAAGTACTAGTTCTCATCCTACATGTGAATCATACTCAATTATCCAACCCTCGTATAACCAGTATATGAACTCACTCCATGCATTTCTCATTCTACCCTTTAGATTCCCGATTAGTTCACTTTAGGTTTATAAGCTTTTCTTAATTCTCGCGAAGCACTAAGATATTACGCATAGAAACATAAGACCAATTATATGATATTTGTCGCAAATCAAGTAATATATAATGATATAATAATATGTATAGTTTATACCAAAACCCTGGAACAAGAAGAATATTTCAACATAGACATGGAATAATCACAGCAAATCATTCAAAGAATAACGTAAAAATATGTAAATAAAAGAGAAGCAAAGTGCACAAAATTTTTCTCCAGCCTCCACGGAAGCTCCTGGATCTTGGCTTAGATAGAGTACTTCCAGCGATGAATAGACTATTTCCAATGGTGAAAAACGACTTTCAAAATCTCCTCAACAAGGGTTATATAGTTGCCACATGGAATTACCTTTTTCCCTTAACTTAACCTAAAAAGAGATGGATTTTCCAAAAAATTATAGGGGACCATGATCTGATCCCAATCGTGATGGTACCTCCATCACGTCATAATCCCAATCATTATGTAGTTCCATGCCAAAGTCATAGTCCATCACTGTATACATCACGATGTGATAGCAATCATGATGGGTCCTGCTTAGCCTTATATCAGCTTGTTTATCGTCATATATTCCTCAAAATATCTCCATTCATTCCTCTTTCCCATTTCCTATTGGTTTGTATCCACATAGGCTCCAAATAGACCCTGAAACAGAATAATCATGTGATTTAGTGAATGCAACAAATATCAATGAATAAGACACTATAGAACACAAAATTTCTCTCAAAACTAAGCTAAAATATGGGACTTTAATGGCAATAAAACCTGTAAATATGCTTAAGATCACCTGTCTTGCATCTTGTCTCACAAAGTCCATGATCAAATTGACCGAACCCGTTCTATTAAACCGACAGACCCAAACCCTTTTAAAGGGTTTCTTACTTATTTACTTCCTCTTTAATGACAAGTAACTTCCCTTTACGCTCTAGAAGACGCGCAATGGGACGTACGGTTCTAGGCCAGGATAGCCTATACCTTGATCTATCCCACTTGATTTGGCCAGCATTCTCCTATTCGATATAGGATTAAATCCCTTGCCTATATACGCTCTATTTTTAGGTTTGTTATGACATTAAGATTTGTTAGACACTATTATACACTTTTGGCTACTATGTTTGAGTTTTTTTGTCACTTAAAACATCCTTTGAGAGTCCATGTTATTATTTTGTGGATTAGAGCTTAAGTTTTCATCTTCATAAGTCCAATTCACTGTTCATTACTTGTAGGTATTATTATCATGATTTATCTATAGAAAAATAATGATAATAACCTAACCATGAATGTCTAAACCCAACAAATAGAGTTGTGAGAACTATGACTAAATAATGATATAGGTTTAGGTAAAAGAACTTATTCTTGAATGTTGTTCATGCATGGATTAAAGGGTTCTTCATATTAATTGTTTTTTAATGAGTGCATACGCTAAAATCATGCCTTTATTATTACTTTCCTTGGAGGGGGTAGATTAGGAAAATAACACTAAGATGGATATTTGGAGATTTCATCTAATTAACCTAAGACCTGGCATAGATGGTAATAAGCGGGGGCTCGTACAAAACGCATTAATGTAAAGTCACCTAATTAGGGCCTGATGACATTTGGGTGAAATTAACCTATATATGTTTCATGTATAGCACCTTGATAGATCACAAGTAATGAATCCCACAGAGTTATGGAGTAACGGGGAACACAATCATAGTGTCTTCATAAATTTGGTTCACAATTTAAGAAAGTTACTAGTTTGTTACTTTTTAACGATAATCCTTCAAATTAAAACCCCAAATTTACTTTCTACAATAATTTAAGTCATAGATACATACTACAACAATAAAATTTTACATTATACTATATTTTATTGTATTTTCTATTAGGTTATATTTTTTACAATATTCGCTTTGTGTTTCTTAATTAAGGTGTAGTTTTGGGCGATAGAAAACACCTATGGTTAGGAAGTAATGGGGACCACAGTCCCAGTGTCATCATCATCTTGATGAAAAGCTAAATAACTTGTGAATTTCTTTTTGTTTTATATTAAATGTACAACAATAAACCCCAAATTTACTTTATTCATTACTTTATTTCAAAAATACATTCTATAAAAAAGAAAAGTGCTAATAGGCGTATTTCTCGTACTCATAGTAGGATCGAATCCAACCCTAGGTTGTGTCCTATGTTTTACAAAGCCTGCTGTACACTTCAAAAAGAGGCATAGTTTTAGGCGACATCAAATTTTGACATTGTTACCGGGGAATAAGACTTGAAGTATTCTCATATCGTTTTTCTTTAGTTATAGCGGTATTTACTTATATTTATTTTCTTTTTTTCGTTGTTTTTCCATGTTCACATTTACTTTATGTCCTCTAACCAAATCTCGGGTGATCCATTACTGCCAGTTGATCATGATATTGATCAAACATTGAGAAGGATGGCCCAGATCCCTATGCAAATTATTGTTGTTGCAGCCAAAGTAGCTGAGCTCTTAGGGGATTTGATAGAAGTTTGAACTCTTAAGAGTGACGTAAACTACAATCTGACTCATTTTATTCCCTTTTTCACTATCTTCTGAGGAAACTAATGGTTGAATGAGCTCCTTATAAGCTCAATTACTATGTAGGTGAAGATAAGATATGCATTTCTTGAGAGATTTTTTCTGACCATCCTAGGATCTTATTGCTAAGATATGAGATAATCAAATTCAGATAGATCCGGCATAAAGCATTGCATGCGTTCTAGATATGGCTCAAGAACAAGATGAAGTAGTGTCACAAAAATGGACTACTAGAGATCTATATCACATAGATGTTTTGCAGAGCCTTGAATTTAACCACCAATTCAATAGATGATACAGTCATAGGAGGATAATTTATGGTTCAATCATTTAAATACATTTCTAATAAGATGGATCAAGTAACTAGAACAAATAGAACTCAGCACACTCAGGAGCCCGATATTGGTGATGTCGTCAATACTATTATAATGTCAATTGAGCAAATAAAGAGAGAGAATGAGCATGATTTTGAAATGGAAAATGTTTGCACACAAGTTAATTTTCTTTGCAAGAAGTTATTATCCAATTTCAATATTGTGGCTACTAAAGAAAATACTCCTTCTCATGAATACTATTATACAGACACTACAGAAAAGGCAAAACCTGTGAATAAGACAAGGTATTACCAAGGCATTGGTATACAAGGTCAGAATTATAGGGACCATGATTACTAGTGCATAAGTGACTATCATATAGATGATTATAGACGAGATGATAATAAGAGAGATGATAACCATAGAGAGAGAGTTTTGTATGTATCCCCTAAGAGTAGAGATAGAGATTCGGGTAGATGTTCAAAAGTTTAAGAGAGGATTGAGAAACTATCGATATAGTCCATGTCCTCTGACAAGAGGATTAAAGATATTAAAAGTGACCTTGAAAATGTCCCACAAATTGTTAATTTGTATTGTACATCCATCAAATTGTTATAGACATAGTTGGGAAAAGTTTCTGCTACACTAAATCAGAAATAGAAGGGGATTTTACTGAGTTACACCATTGTCAATACTAGGATTATGGTAATTTTCTATATATCACTACTAGGAGTGTCTAGGTTAATACAGATCCACCGTGGCCTAATGTTTTGGTGAAGGTTGAGACCTTCATCTTCCCAAAAACATTATTATCCTAGGCTTTGAAGTTGATTTTGAGGTGACCATAATACTTGGGCGACCATTCCTATTAACGAGATGAGCATTGGTGCATATGGATCGGGGAGAATTAAAGTTCTAGCTTAATAATAAAGACTATAAATCAACTAGGTGATCTCAAAGTGGTGTTTGTTAATGATACTTTTGATGAGCTTGGGGTATTAGATATTTCTCCTATTAAGGAGGTGTTCACCATTGAGACCTAGGAAGTTGCGATGAATTTGGATGTGGCTTTATTTGATGACTTTGATGAGGTTGATCAAGAACTAAATGGCTTTGGTTAATTCTTTTATTCTCCTATGAAGCTAGATTTAGACTTGAAGAGTAAAGAAACTCTTACAGCTAGAACTTTTGTAGAGGAGCCACCTGCTCATGAGTTAAAGGTGCTTCCCTTCTATTTGTGCTATGTATTTCTCCAAGCCAGTGACAAACTATTAGTGATACTAGCAGCAGTTTGGGAGAGCCACGATTAAGACTCTAATTTTAGTTTTGAGAAGGTTTCAAAGGGCCATTGCATGGTCTATAATGGACATTATCAAAATTTCACCTAGAATTTACAAGAACAAGATCCATATTGAACATAGTGCTATATTGAGTGTTGAGAACCAAAGGTTCCTAAACCCTCCGATGAGAGAAGTGATCAAGAAGGGTCCCATTAAATGGTTAGATGCTAGAATAGTCTATCCTATCAATGAAACTTAGTGGCTAGCCAAGTTTAGTGTGTGCCAAGAAGAGAAATCATACTCGACTCAAAGGAGAAAAATAAGTTTATACAAATAAGGCTAGTAATTGATTCGTGCATATGTATAGACTATAGAAAACTCAATGCATGGACACAAAAAAACAACTTCCGTTTTCCATTCGTGGAACAGATGCTAGATAGACTAGCAGAGAGGGGTTGGTATTGCTTTCTTGATAGGTATTGGCGGTAAACCCATATATCCATTGCACCATATAATCAGGAAACAACCACTTTCATCTACATTTTATGGAATATTTTCTTTCAAACTCATGTCGTTTGAGCTTTGGAATGAGCCCAACCCTTTTCAGCGATGTATGATATAAATCTTCAACGACATGATTAAAGAGTGATTATGGTTTCTATGGACCATTTATCAGTTGTACGAGACTCGTTTGATCATTTTCTAGATTATCTATCCAGAGTAATAGAGAGGTACGAGCAGGCAAAACTTTTTATAAACTAGTAGAAGTTTCACTTCATGGTTCATGATGGCATTGTTCTTAGGTACAAAATTTTAGAAAAGGGTATTGAAGTTGACAAAACTAAAATGGAGATTATTTCTAGGTTGGTACCCCTACTTTCATTCAAATTTATTTGAATATTTATTGGGCATGATGGGTTTTATTGACGATCCAACTAGAACTTTTCTAAGATTGCATACCATATGTCCAAGATCTTAGATAAAGAGTTCAAATTTGTGATTGATGATGCATGTTTGATGGCATTTTAGTGCCTTATTGAGAAGCTTGTAATTGTCACCATTATAGTTACACTAGATTGGTCATTTCCATTTAATGTCATGTCTATTTCTAGAGGAGTGGGTATAAAAGTAGTACTAGTCAAAAGAGAGACAAAATGTTCCATCTTATATACTATGCTAGCATGGTCATGAATCCTGCCCATAAGAACTACGTGGTGACTAAGAAAGAGTTATTAGTTGTTGTGTTTCCTTTGAAAGAAATCTGATCTTATCTTTTGAATATGAAGTTGACCATCCACACTGACCATTCATCTCTAATGTACTTGATGACTTTAAAGTATACGAGGACTAGATTGATTCAGTGGATACAATTTCTTCAGGAATTTGACTTCGAGGTTGAGCACAAAAAAAAGGGAAAACAATCAGGTTATTTCTAATCACTTGTCTACATTAGAGGGCTAATTTTTTTATCTACGGTGATGATATATATGAAGCATTTCTGTAGGATCAACTTTTGGCTGCATCACATTATTTGATTCCTTCGTATACGTATTTTGCTAATTTCCTTGTATGTGACATTGTGCCTTGAGATATTAACTTCCACCAGAAAAAAAAATTCAAGCATGAAGTGAGGAAATATTTTTGGGACAAGCCCTATCTTATTTAGGGTGTGCGCTATCAATATTAACTAAAGGTGTGTCCTAGAGGCTAAGAGATGAGTATTTTAGAGGCTTTTCATGCATCACATATTGGGGTTCACCATAGCGAAATTTGAACTGCTCTTGAAGTCTTATAATTTGGGTACTACTGGACCACCATAAAACAATATGCTCATGATTTTTCTAAAGCTTGTGGTCATTTCCAACGGGATGATGGAATTGCCAGAAAGCATATGTTTCCTCTTACTCGATTATGGAGGTTAATCTATTTTATGTATGGTTGTAGACTTCATGGGAAAATTTTGAGTTCAAATGGAATGAAGTAAGTTCTTGTTTCTATTGACCATTTTTCTGAAAGGGGGGGATATGTTGCTCTTCCACATAGTGATGGAAAAAGTGTGAACTTGTTTTTCCAAAGGAATATCTTAGCAAGATTCGATACTCCTAAGGAATCATCAGGGATGGAGGCTCTCACTTTCGCAAATGACTTTTTCATTTTTTCTGGATAAGCATGGGGTGAAAAACATAGTGGAAACACCTCACCATCCTTTGAAATACTATCAATAGAAGTAGAAATCATTTTAGTAGAAGACTTGATGATGCTATAGGTGTATATCGGAAAGCCTACAAGACGCCCATTGGATATCCCCATATGATCATTCATATGGAAGGCCATGTCACCTACCTATTGAGTTGTAGAATAAGGTTATCTGGGCCTTGAAGAGAATTAATCTAGACTTTATGAAGGCCTCTTATTTGATGTTAGATCACCTTAACATACTATATGAGTTTAGGCTGAAGGCTTATAAAATTTATGCACTATACAAAGAGAGAATGAAGTTGTACCATGACAAAAATATCCAAAAGAGAGATTTTAGTCAGGTGATTTGGTTCTACTATTAAATTATAGGATTCACTTATTTTTTTGGTAAGTTGAAGTTTAGTTGGTCTTGATCGTTCACTGTGACTGAAGTTCTCCCATATTGGTGCAATTGAATTGGCTATGGAGAATGGGCGTATATTCAAGGTGAATTAACAATGGGTTAAGTTGTACAGTGAAGCCCTAAAGGATGTGAGAGTTGTTGAGGAGCTCACCCTTGATGAAATATGAGTATTATAGGAGTCTGTTTAATACTGCGATGTTAAAATAGGTGCTACATTGAAGGCAAACAAAGATCTTTAAACATCATAGTTAGGATTTTTGTTCTTATTAGGGTAATTTTTTGTTTACGGACACAGGTACTTTGGTGAGGAAAAGAATGCAAAAATCTAGGAAAGTGAGCCCACAGGTCCATGTATGGAACATGTAAGAGCCACACAACTCGTGGAGTGGCTTGTAAAACTAAGCTGAGAAACTTCCAAGTCAATCTAAGTATACTTTTGGTGCAGCACATACCACCATTCATAGCCCTAGCTAAGTATACTTTTTCCTAGAAATCTTTCAACTGTTCACCCCATGAGTCATACCACTAAGTAACTACTTGTGCAATTTGTCACATCTAATTCAGTCAGTTAAAATGGTCTGATCAGGAATCCGACCCAAACACACAAAAAAACCGATTGGCCCCAAGTAAATGTGAAAAGGATTTTTAAACCTATTTTAACATATGTGCGTACTGGTTACTTCAAATATATGAATTCTAAATGTATGTGCGTACTGGTTACTTCATATTTATGAATTCTAACTCCCTCCAAATCTTATAACTCCTAATTCCCTCAAATCACTCCAACCTTCCCACAATCATCTCTCTATTTCCATTTGCATACTAAATCACTATTACCCACTCCATTAATTAAAATTTGAGAGAAACATTTTCAATAAAGAAATTCTTCACAGAGAACTTCATTATCCTAATCTCATATCCATCCCCATCAAAGCAAAGTGTTTTACTATAATTACCTAGATTTTAGAGTGTGTTTCATGGGATAGGGCAGTATATTGATTTTCAACAGTTAAAAGTTAGATTTTGATAAAATTAATGCTCCATTTTATATGTTGCTTTCTGTGGGTACATTGAGAATTTTCTTTTGAACTATATTTACATTGAGGGGATGAAATAATAGAGTACCAATCATGTGGGAAAAGGGTCATGCATTTAATTGTCTATGTATATTGTCAAAATTTGATAACATTTTGGTCCAGGTTAAATGAACGCTTTGAGGCTGCCACCATTAAGACTGCAATGCATGTTGGAAACCACTTCAAAGTTGTTTTCCTTTTGTCAAACAACACTATAGTTATGATTTTGACACCGGGTAAAGTCTGAGTAACTCATTTTTTTGTGTTGAAATAGGACGCGAGGGTCATATATAACTTGCGAACCCAATTAATCTATATTTTCCTATACTATATAATGGGAATGGTAAATTATCGAAACCATTGTGTATTGATATATAAAAATTGGAAAACCAACTTTTCACCCATAAACTCAACATGAAATGGTTTCGGGAATTTTCAATTCAAAAAATTATTAGAAAAGGAACTGTTTGAGAAGTGTTTTAAACTGGGGAATGTCCCCTGTACGTCTAGGTGCAAAAACCCTGGGAAACTCATATAGTCAATGTACCGAGTCGTAGGGTTTTCACATTATTAACCGAAATTCTAAATTATGGTGGTAAAATCCACCATAGAATTCGTATGACTCACTTACAATCCATATGGTCAATCGTACTTGGTGAATTGAAATTGTGTTAGTTTTTAAGGATCGTACAAACCTTTGCATGATCTATGGGCATTCCATACTGACCGTACATAAGCATGTACCCCAAAAGTTCAATTGATTTTGAAAAATATGAACGGGTACCAGGGGTATATGACTATTTCTATGGTTTTTACACCCAAACCACAACTCGTAGCTTTGTCCCGTCCTAAACAGACTTGTATTTTTTTATTATTTATTTTTTCTTTTTGTTTTAAACTAAATCTATGTAGACTGGTTTATTCAAACGTAACATGGCTCCTAATATTCACAGAAAGTCAATAAAAGCTAAACCTACTCCTGCACCCTTATTTTTTCCAAGCATGATGGTTTAGGAGATGACAACACATAATATAGTGGGTTCCAAGTTGATTATATTGTACAATTTTCTCCACATGATCTAGTGTTTCATGAGGAGTTAGTAAGGAGGAAACTTTAAGAGCAACTGGTTCCTGGCACAAGATTAATTTGGAGTCTTTTTCGTCCTATTCTAAAGAGGATGGAGATGGTTCTAGTGATTATGAGGAAACAAATATAGTAGCCCATAGATTGAGTGAGGAGGTAGAGGAGGAATATGGGACAGACATTCATACTGAGAATGATTATGTCGTAGTTGCAAATTTTGAAAATGTTGGTTCTGATATGTCGGGATTGGAGTAGTGTCTTTCAACTTTGATGAGTGATATGGATTTTCATAGGAGCCGAAAAAACTTTATAATGATAGGTTGGAGTGCAAGAAAGATGGGACGCCTAAAAAAAGTTCATGGAGGAGCCCAAAAATCACATTAAAAATATCAATGGACTATTAGAGTTAAAATGGTTATTCAACCACTTGCAATAGAATTTGGTTGCTGAGAATGATGAGTGCTTTCCCCCTACCTTATCTATGAGTTCTATGCAAACTACGCGGCGACGTTTATCTAATGGAAATATCAGAGAAGAAAACTAGAAATATTGCACATATGACCCTATCGAATAGAGTTCGAGTTT
>JBDJHY010272872.1:282-10321 GCA_039654485.1 Withania somnifera
CAAGCTAACAATAAATACATTAAGAGAATGAATGGTACCTACAAAAGTCAGAAGGGAACAACAAAGTCTACTAGAAAACAAACACGACCGACATCCCATTCTACTGGTAGGTACAACTAGGCAACCAAGTAACTTAACAGGTGCTACCCGTAAGTACTGAAGGGTAAAAATCAATGTGTAGAGATGCCATGTAAAGTGGTGCTGGAAGAGTAAATACGTACTGGCATGATCCCTCTCTGGGGTACTCCTGAATCAAGAGGGACCCACAGAGCAATCGAACCATATACCCCTCCCATAGGCTACGCGTCATGCCCAAAGCATAACAACCCGAATCATTAGGGCATGTGGAGGGACTCGAACCCGCATGAAAAAACTCATAACAATACCATCAGTAGTATACATCAGGGCAAAAGTACCAAAACTTGGGCTCAACCCATATATCATATCTTAGTGGAAACTCAAATCCAGCCATGTAGGTAAAAATCTAATCTCAATAAGACCCAACTAATACCGTGTAGGAAATATCTAGAAAATCACAGTGATAACGATAAAATAGCCTCAAAAAGTGTGAGAAAATAACTCCATACTGCTCATGAGCACAACCGTGGAAGATATAAGTTTATATAAAATCAGTTACCTTTTAAAATTTTTAATGCATGCTCTCTATATAGAACCAATCAACAGGCTAAATTGGTCCAAAGCTACTAACTGAAATTCATAGGATGGATGTTAAGCTCTATCCATAAGGTACATCTACTCCTATCCCAACTACGGTCTCGAGCCACGAGAAACGCACCAAAGATGCCGCAACTTCCTAGAGGGCACCCGTTAAGGGCCAAGTAAACACTTATATAGGGAAAGCTACAAAGCTATCATAGCTCAGTCTTATATAACTCACTCCCAGCTTATACCAGGCTAGGGCATGATATCATCACACAAGGCTGTTTACTACCGAGCAAAGCCGTATCCGTCTAGGTACAAAGTCATCACATAAGGTAACTAACTATCCAACATCGACATACCCGATTATCTATGGCCCAAAGGTACCACACGTGCCCTAACCATACACAATATCTCAGGTAGAACACAGAATAATTAGCTACCTAGATCGGTTCTAAATCCACCAACCTAAATCAAGGGATAGATACTCAACTCTAATCATTAGTATAATCCTCTCCCCAACTTTACTACATTCTAGATTCAATGTATAAACAATATACACCAAAGATGTTACTCTTCCCCCAGCCACACTAAGTTCAGAGTCAGTGTTAAACACGTGAGTAGGGTGATATATCCCCAGGGTAAGTAGTTAAGCTACAAGCTAGCTAAGTAGGCCATATGCCGAAAGTACAAGCATATCGGGGCCTAACTAGTAATCCCATCCCCGTGATGGCTCTTTACCATACATATAGTACACTAATACCCAATATGAAGAAACTAGACCGTATCCTACTAGATTCTAATGATTTCCTTGAGAATCTTAAAATTACGGGAGGCTGGAAAAAAATAACCCGCATGTCAAGATGAGTAAAATAAGACCTATATTGCTATATAAATAGTGGGGATGAAATCCAAGATAAAAATGGATTCATAAATCCTTATAGCTAAAAAAAATAAAATATTTATACCAACATTAGAGTATAACTCATACATCATGGGTACAAATAGGGCTCAAACAAATGGTAGGAATTGAAGATATAAGCCTAGGAAGTTTATATACAATAGAAAACTTAATAACTACAGATAAAATAAGGAATTACCTGTAGAAATAATCATAGAACCACAAGGATATGATTCCACGGATTGGAATTACTTGTAAACCTATTTAATATGTTGATTTAGGTGTTGGAGTTGATAGAATTATGAAGAAAAGAGGAGATTTTCATCCAGAAAATAATGAAAAGGCATTTATATAAACTTCCAGGCAGTGCCGCGATTATGCCCTCCCAGCGTGATAAGCTGAGGGTGGTCCTCTAGGAGTAGTGTGATTGTGTCATCTTAGAGAAATCACTCTATAGGGAAATTTGGACTTGGCGCGATTGCATCACACTAGTACGATCGCGCAGAGCACTGGTGCTGGGATTCCAAAAATAATCCAAAAATCAGTAAAGAACAGAAACAACGTCCGATCTCAATAACCAACATATAAAATCTTTATATAATCGTTATTCCAAACTCAAAGTAATTGGAGGAAAGGGGATTCGGGATCATATATGCTGATCAAGGCCCAGCTATAAATGTAAAAGAAACTGGTTATAAACTACTAGTGAATCGAACTATCGATCCCAACAAGTCAAAAGTGACTTGGTAAAGTTAAACGAATGCTCTAACACAAAGAAATAGCAGAAATCATGGGAATAGCCCCGAGATCCATTACAAAAACTCATGTCTCGACATCCAATACAAATAGCCGTAAAAGCTACTTTTACTTCTATAACTTGTATAATACATGCATATTTGTATAAAATTGAAGTATGGTAAGTTTTATTACATTCAAATTATATCATAGTACTTTACAAGTATTATGATATTTCTAATACATTATAAAATAGATTTAAGTATATGACTTAGTATTATAAGCATGTTATAAAATACGTAGTATAGTTAAGTGTTGTACGGCTCTTATAATACACTTGAAATACTAAGGCGTTAAAGTACTATAAGTCTCATAAATACAATTCAAATGTATTAACGAGATAACTTAGTATTACAAGTACTTTTATTTTTATAAAACTCATGTCTCAAAGTACAATACAAAAGCTGCTATAAGATATTGTTGGGCCTTCAACTTGTACAATACTAGAATATTCATAAAAACTCAAGTACAATAACTATTATAAGTCACTTATAAGACTCAACCTATATCGTAAGACATTTATAATACCTTAAAAGATTATAAGAATTATAGTACATCATAAATATAAAACTTGTTATAAGCTAGTATTAAGAATATAATACTCCATTCGTCCAAATTTATTTGACACACTTTGAGACTCTACAGAGTTTAAGAAATAAGAAAATACTTTTGAAATACGTGGTCTAAAATAACTCTGTATATTTGTAACACCCCAGAATTTTGAACTGAAGTTGACCGTTACACATATGTGGATAGACCCAAGCCTGTTGATTAATACTTGAAACTAGGTGTTAAAGTTATTTCCTAAGTATAAAAAGAGTGTTAGATATGAATTAAGGTCTTAATAAATCTCTAAAACAAATTTGAGTTGAAAAACTTTCTTACCGGTTGAGTTTTCATATAAGTTTCAACTTGGGTCAACTTTAAATGATCATATATCCTAGAACATGAGGAGTTGTGTAGCCTATAACCTATCAAATTAAGGGTATTTTTGTTCTCTTTCTAATGCAATAACCATGTATCATTTTGAGTTGGAGTAAAATGTTATGGTCATTCTATTAAAGTAGGGTTTCTGCCCTAAAATGATGCCACACATGGGCATGTGCAGTATGCACTTGAGAAGTAGTTACCCACATTTCGAATCGCATTCTACCCTGAATGTGCCAACCCATGTGTTTCCGAACATGGGCATGTACCCTTCGCACATGGTCCATTAGGGGATTCTTATTTTGGGGTTTCCTCCGTTTTCCCACCCTTTTCCCATTCCCCTAAGAAGATTTTCTCTCCTCTCATCTTCCTCCAACATCAAGGTATTATCCTTCTATGTATTTTTAATGAGACCTTATCTATTTTCAATATGAATTTCTAGAAAGATTCCATCCTACAATTCAATGTTTCCAATTAAGTAAATCAAGATTTTTAAGAAACTCAAATCTTGAAACTCTAACATTCAAATTAGGACTTCAATGAGAACCCTCAAGTTCTTATCCAAGAATCCTTCCTTCAAGTTCAAGAATTCAAGTATCCACCCATATTCATTCACAAATACTACTATAATCAGGTATGTGGGTTTTCAATGAGGGATTCCTTTCACCCTCATGCCTAAGCTTAAGAATTTATGGCAACTTGATATGAATTTTGAATTAGGGTTCAAATCTAAGTTTATGATTTTGATTTAGAAATTATCTCTTATGTTTTTTATGATATTTTACTCCTATAACTATTCAAATTCCTATGATTTTAATCCTTGTTATTAATTTTAGCATGAATGATTTAACATGAAAATTTACATAATATTTATTGATTTTGACAAACCCTATAAGTTTATGGTTCTTCATTCCGTAAGAGCACAAATTTTAGCATGATAATCCTCCATGATTTTATGACTCATGATTTTAGTATGATTTTATAATAAGTATGAGAAATTATGATTCATGATATGACTAGATCATAACTTGCAAATACATATTAACTTTTATAAGACAATGGCATTTTCTCATATTTGAGAAATATTATAAATTTCTTTTGCAAAATGAGCCTATGAATATATATAATATTTTGGGAGGATTATTTATCACCGAATAGACAGAGAATACTGTTACTCGACCTACGGGGTGACACCCAAATCTCAGAACTATGTTTTCCAGTCAGGTATGAACCTTGGATGCCTTTGACCAAGTGGTTAGTCCAAGGGGCTATTTATAGATCGATCATTATGACTACATAGTGGTTTTAGCTATGGCAGGTTAAGACCCCTCTTTTTCAGTGTAGGGGCTATCACACTAAACTCCATGTTACTCGCATGGTTTTATATGTCAGTTAAGAGAAACTCCCAACATGTTTAACATATGTTTAGTTTTCAGTAAAGTGTATTATGTATGACTCACTATAGTTTTCTTTTTAAATTAATACAAATTTTTAGTTATGTTTCAAGATAAAAATAGGTGAGTCAATGCATATCCGTTTTCATGATACAATGATATATCCAGTTTAGCATCATACTATTATTTTACTTAGCATATGCATACATACTAGTACATTCAAAGTACTAATACATACTTTATGCTTGCATTGTTGTATAATGTAGATGCAGGTACTTCTCTCAATTTCATGGATAGTAAGCATAAACAAATTCTAGTCAGTGATTGGGAGCACTCATTCATTCGGGGATGATTACTTTTGTTTTTTAGAGTGCCGATGAGAAACTAGATCAGGTACTGCGAGAAAATAGCTCTATACTGCTACTGTAGTCATAGATACGTGTAACGTGTAAGATATCAGCTTTCAGTTATTGTCCTGTCAAAATACCAGTATTTTTTAACCTATTAATTCATGTTAGAAATACAAAATATATCAATAGGCTAAACTTTCCTGAGGCTACTAAATGGAATTCGCAAAATGGCTGCCAAGTCCTAGTTACAAAGTACATCCTCTCCTAGCCCAACTACGGTCCTGATCCATAAGTAATCACATAACAGATTCTAAAACTTCCCAGAGGGCGCCTGATAAGTTCCAAGTAGACAACCATACAGGGGAAAACATGGATCTATCATAGCTCGACTAATACAACTCACTCCAAGGATAGAACCTGGCTAGGGCACAATATCATCACACAGGGTTGTTAACTATCCAGGAAAGCCGTATCCGGCTATCAATGGCTAAGTGGCCACACATGCTTCCTAACCATATGCACCACCTCTGGTAAAACACAAAATAATCAACATACCTAGATTGACTCTAAATCCACGAGCCTATATCAGGGGATAACTACTAAGCTTAGACCACTAGTATAATCCTCTCCTAAATAGAATATGTTATAGAGTCAACGTTTGAACAATTCGCACCAAAAGAGATACTCCTCCCCAGCTACACTACGTTCAAGAGTCGGTATTTAGCATGCGGGTAGGGAAATATAGCCCCAGGGTAAGTAACCAAGCAACAAGCCAGCTAAGTAGGCCACATGCCTGAAGAATGAACATATCAAGGCCTGACTAATAATCCCAGCACCGAGATGGAATTTACCATACACTACACTAAGGATCCTATTTGGAATCATCAATATACACCAGAGCCCCCATATGAATAAAATGACCTTGTATCTTTCTATCTTGGGAAATCATAATAGGAATTACAGGTTGAGGCTGGATCGATGGATGAACTGGAGGTACCTCTTGAATAGGCTGTGGAGATGAAACTATGGATGACACTGGTACTAGCTGAACAAGAGGAGCTGGGGCACCCTGTGCCTCTCCCTAGGCTGAGGTCTGACCCTCATAAGTAGGTGCTATACCAAACATAGAAATCATACGCTGCTACATATCTTGAAAAGAATCATCCAAAGGTGGCTGTATTTGTGGTGGAGGTAGATATGTGGGTGCAGGATCATTCCTCTCAACTCTATCCTGGCCTCTCCCACAAGCTCTAGCTCTACTTTAGCCCCAAACTAGTGCTTTCAGTGGAGGCGGGGAGCATTATCACCTCTGGGTGTTGATAGCATATGGGCCATATGCAGAGGATTAGAACCAAGTTGAATAACAAAAAAACTAGTGGAAACCTCGCATAAGAGAGTAAAAACAAATCATCCCTATAAAAGAGACATATAGCTCGCAAGTGTAGGATACAAATGTCTATATACTGATTTATGGAACTCAGCCATAATCCTAATCCTATTGCTAGAGATACCTATTAAAATAAGCTCTGATTCCACTCTATCATAATCTAAAATTCGAGTCAAGATGTCTTCTACATTCCACCTGTAGATAAACCTAACCCCCGATCAGCGAGCGTAAATCGAAGGGCTAGTAACAAGATCCAAAAGAAAAAAGAGAAGGGAAATGAAGTGAAAAAACAAGAACATAATATGAAAGTCAAAAAATAACTCCCCAAAACCTGACATCGTGACTGTAGTGCATATATATATATATAGAAAAGTACAAAATACAACCCCTAATGGGGGAAAACTATGAACTAGTTATTCAGGATCTGACTGGGACAACTCTGATGATGGGAGGAAAATCGTCTAGGAAGGTTACCAACAGCTCATCAAAATCTCCTAGTACAACTCCAGCTATCTCGCACAATCCCATATGCTTTGCTTGCTCATACTATGACTTGCTTCACAAAAAGATACAGAAGTGTAGCATGAGTACCAAAACAACAACTACCCAGTAGGCATCATAGGCCAACTAGGGGTAGCTGTAGCAATAACTAGTAAATGCGATAGAGGGTCAATAATCAATATGTGCAGTATCAACTGAAAAGTATGATTGAAAGTCACTATCAGGGTATAACAAAAAAAACCTGGGCCACAATCAAATTATAACCAAATGCGACATGTACCTGGAGCTCAAACATAACCAGCACAAGGAAGGACCAATAAGAGGATATAAGACTAATAAATAGCTAACCAAACAATGTATACAACAAGTAAATGAGTAGTACCTACAGGAGATTTAAAGGAATAACCAAGCCTACTAGTAAAAAAACCCGAACTACATCCCATAATATCAGTGGGTACAACCAGGAAACCAAGTCACCCAATAGGTACTTCCCCTGAAAGTCCTGAAGTGTACAAGTCAACGCATAAGGATTCAATGCAAAAGGGTGCTAAAAAGTAAATAGTGCCTGTATGTACCCTTCCCGATTCACAATCTTGCAGTGGAAAGACCCACTGAAGCATCTCCATATACTTGCCCCACCTACCCAAATATCCCATCCCTAGGCCACGTAACATACCCAAAACATAGTGACCCAGGTCGGAGGGTTTGTGGTGGGATCCAATCCTACGTACAATCCTCATAACAAGCTAACTAGTGGTATAGTCATCAGGAGAAAAATTTCAAGCCTCAGACTCAACCCGTATATCATATCTTAGTAGAATTCAAGTCCATTCAAATAGGAGAATTAGAACCTTAGTGAACTAAAACTGCTGCCATGTAGGCAATACCAAAAATTAGAGTGCCAGTGAGAAAATTGATTAGGCAGTGGGGGAAAATAGCTCCATACTACTACTGCAGTCGTGGATACATATGACATATAAGAAATCAGTTTTCGGCTAATGTCCTATAAAAATACCATTAACTTTTAACCTATTCATGCATGATCGTAACGCAAAATACATAAATAGGCTAAACTAGTTTGAGGCTGCTATTTGGAATCTGCAAAATGGTTGCCAAGTTCTAGTCAGAAAGCACGTCCTCTCCTAACCCAACTATGGTCCCGAGAAACGAGTAATCACAAAATATATGCCATAACTTCCCAGAGGGTGCCCATTAAGGGCTAAGTACACATTTATAAAAGGGAAAACATGGATCTATCATAGCTCGACCAATATAACTTACTCCAAGGATCGTACGAGGAAAGGGCACAATATCATCATACAGGGCTGCTAACTATCCGGCAAAGCCGATCCAACTATCTATGGTCAAGTAGCCACACACGCTTCCTAACCATATGCACCACCTCAGGTAAAGCACAGAATAGCCAACCTACCTAGATCGACTCTAAATCCACCAGCCTATATCAGTGGATAACTACTAATCTCTAACAACTAGTATATCCTCTCCAAACCAATTTACGTTCAAGAGTCAGTGTATGAACAGTATGTACCAAAGGTGATACTCATCCCTGACCATACTATATTCTAGAGTCGGTGTTTAACATGTGGGTAGGGCAATATAGCCACAGGGTAAGTAACCAAGCAATAAGCTAGCTAAGTAGGACATAGGCTGAAAAATAAATATATCGAGGCTCGACTAGTAATCCCAGTCCCGAGCTGGCATTTTACCATACATATACTACACTAATACCCAGTTTGAAGAAAGTATACCATTGCATACTTGGATTCCGACATATTCTCAAGAAGCATTCCTAGATATGTGTAAAATTATGTACTACCTGGATAACCTTTATGTCTGGTGCTCCTCTCAATTCCTGACAAGTATTTCAATTTTCAGACTTGTCTATACAGAAGACCACCTGTCCTTTCAAGACCTTTGATATTTTCAACAGCATTTATGAGTTTTTTCTCTGTTGTTATATCATTATTCAAGGTAAATATCTGCTCTCCAAAGTCCAAACGTAATTACATAAAAGAACATTATTTGTTTTAATCTTTATGAGGAAAGAGACTTATTGTGTAAGCCATAAGAAGAAATTACTACTATGGACGACTAGGTGTTCTTTGATTAGAAGAAACAAATGTGAGTCTCGTTCATTACTTTGATTCCACATAAAAAAACTAATCGGAGCATTCACTTCTTTGTTATCTAATCTGTACTGGATATCCAACTATGTAGCATGGACAGTGTAGACAGATTTATTTTGGAGCTGTCTTTGTTTTCTAAAAGTTAGGTAAAACTATTATGTATCTTAACATAAATAAAATTGAAACAAGATATTTTTCCTCCCTAGCATGAAAAAATCATGCCACAAATATGAAATCAAATTGAATGGACTATTAAGATGCAAATTTCAGCAATGGGAGTATTCTGTATCACAAAATGTGATGCAATGGTTAGCAGTTGACATCTATCTGCTAATTTTTCTTAATTTAGTTGTAGTTTGTATTAAATTCAGTACTAACTTAGTACTAGAAGTGATAGGATTAGAAATGAGGTTATTCTAGATAAGGTGGGAGTGGCCTCTGTGGTGGACAAGATGAGATAAGCGAGATCGAGGTAGTTTGGACATGCGAAGAAGCGAGGAGGTGTAAGAGGTTAGATGTAATAGGTACGAGGAGAGGTAGCAGTAGGCTGAAGAAGTATTTAGGAGAGGTGATTAGACAATACATGACACAACTTCAAATTATAGAGGACATGACCTTAGATAGGAGGTTATAGAGGACGCGTATTAGAGTGTAAGGTTAGGAGGGTGGACAATGTTTTCTTAAGTTTTGAGGGTTTAGACTTGTTGATGTTAGAATTTCTTGTAATAATGGGTGAAAGTCCCACATTGGTTGAGAAATAAACTTGAGGTTTGCTTATATAGATTTCGGTAATCCTCCCCTCATGATCTAGATTTTGGGGTTGAGTTAAGCTTAGGTGACATATATTTACATGGTATCAAAGCTAGGTCCATTGTTGTTTGGGCTCCCGATCCACACTCCTGTTGGGTTCTGGGCGTGAAGGGGATGTTAGAATAGGTGAAAGTCCAATATTTGTTGGGGAATGGACAGACATTTTG
>JBDJHY010272892.1:0-10320 GCA_039654485.1 Withania somnifera
CTTTTATACCTTTTATAATATTTGCTTAAATCGGCAGAGCCTCATGCTGATAATGTGTTATAAAATGAAATACAATATAGAACCAAATAAATTTAAAAAGAGAAAAGTTTCTAATATTGAAAAATTACTAAGATGGAAAGACTTCTAAATTGAAAAAAATAGGCTAAAATTTCATCCCATTTCTTACATTTTTGTAGCCACCATGTTGTTTGACACATGACATTACAAGCCATTGGTCTCCAACCATGGTGACTTAGTTAATAGGCATGTGGCCAAACATAAGACTTAGTCACCAGGTCTAATGCTTAGCCACATGGCTATATAATATTCTTACAACAATGCCACATGACTATTATAGAATGCTTACAATAGTTTGTTATTTATTTTTTATTTTTTTATGTGCGAAGATTAGGAATGTGCGAAGATTGGTTTAATCCATAAGTTAAAATGAAAAAAAAAAGTATTAGGTTATTGAATTAATAAAGCTTTAAATGATTTTGTAATTTTTTTTACAGTGACCATCCATTTAAATTTTGATTAACGGTTAAATAATAATATAATAAGATCATACGAAGATCACGTGTAATCCCTTATTATAAAAATTGGTTTTCGAGCTTAGACAGAAACTCTTATTTTATTCTCTAAATTTTATTTTTCTTTCAGGAGAGGCAGTAGACTTGTGAGATAACAATTTTGCATCATTATTTAAATTATAGTTTGTTAATGAGAGGGCGTAAGATATAATTAAGAGTCTCTGAATTTAGTTTTCAGCTAAAAAATTATAGATTACCAATATAATTTTTGTATTCAGTTATGTAAGTTTGAAAAGACGATGTCGACAAGATCCTGCTTTTTGATCAAGTCACATGATTATGAGTAAGTTGCATCAACGAAGTTGAACGGGCTTGAAAAAATTAGACAATATTTGAGGTTAAAGTATAAGATATTCAAGTGTGCAAAAGTGTAGATAATAGTTTAAACTAATAAGATTTGACTTAAAATGAATGTGGAACAAGTGACCTACTAGCTTTAACGTTCTACTAATTAGATGTTCAACTTGATTAGATGTCCTACTTGATTGAGATGCTTACTTGAACGTCCTACTTGATTGAGATACTTGTATATGTGGCATATATTAATTAAAAAGAGATTAAAGAAAATAAATAAGAACAAACAGGTGCATCAAGTAATCAAAGTGAAGCAAGTGATAGGTGGATCACCTATTTAAAGGTGTAAGACCCAAATTACTTAGGAAAAGGTAGTTGGGCTGGATCATGGGTCAGGTGCAAGAACCTTGATCCAAATAGGTAAATATGTGGGCAATTTACATAAATCACACTCTTTTAAATTATAATATTGATTTATCACATATTTTTTATAAATAATAAAAAAAATATAGCATTTTCCTCGCCAGTATATTACTAGCAGATACTTTACATCGGATACTTTGCATGAAGTCACATATGTATTTTGTATGAAATCACAAGTACACTTATACACATCTTTTTTACTATACATTTACGGGTACTTTGTGAATTTAATTAGAAATTAGTAATTTTTTAAAATTTTGATAAACTATTGTGATAGTGATTAATTATAAATTATAAAATTGAGTTTGAGTAATTTTTCCTAAATATACATTCTTCTACATATAAAAATTAGATAACACAAAAGTATTCTCAAGTTCTCTCTCCCTTTTTGGCTGTCTTATTTTTCTTCGTAGAATTCTTTCATCGTTTTTCTAAGTTCTTCAGTCATTTGGTAAGTGATTTTTGTGTGTTTTTTATAATTCTAACTTTTAATAAATCGTATAATTTATGATTCCACGCTGAGGGGTTTGGTCAGCCCCTAGAGGAAAAACTCTTTTAGGCAACCCCTTGATAAGATAAGGGTTTCTCAACTTGTTTTTCCCTTGTTTCAAGGTTTTATGTTGAGGAAATGAGTCAAGTGTTAATTAACTTCAATTAAAGAATGTCAATTCCTTATAAATTGAGGTCACACCCCAAATTTATATCCGGAGGCGATAAGACATCCAAACCGTTAGGTGATTTGTAAGTACCCTTGGACCTAGCATTGATGTACTCACAACATACACTCAACGGAAGAAAAAATAATATAAAGCAGTAATAGGCACATCACGTGAATCAAGGATATAACTAGTAAAGGAAAGATGAAACAAGTCTCAATACTACAACTGTCTGTCTGAAGTCTACGACAAAAATGCATAAGCATATTGTTAGGAGAAGTCCCCAGCTAGCCTGAAATAAGTGCTGAAATCAAATAATTGCTAAATTTAGAAAGTTATAGTTAGAAAAAAAAAACAATAAGATTAATTTTTCTTAGATACTGTCAATTGGTTTGTGAAACATGGTCTAAAATTTTCTTATATATTGGAATGATTTTTATGCTAAGGTTTACGGTTTTTAATCATGATAATATTGTCCATAAAAATTACCTTACCTCACTGGAGTACTGGATCAAAATGGCCAAATAAACAACAGATCGTCAAAATAGTCTATGATCCACCATATGCCTCGTGAAAATTGATGTCTTAAACTTAAGCTACTGGAACAACTACAACAATTTAACTTTGAGTTTCAAGGCCGTTTTCATGGTTGATGGTCCATGAACTCGGCCATGGAAACTGAAACTGTTCAATTTTATGATAATTTTTTTAATCGGCATTTCTCATGAATAAAAGACATAATAATAAATAAATATAAAAACTCCAATCTCAAATCTACTAAACTCATTTCTTTAAGCCACTGCAAGCTGACTACAGACTGCTAGGACAAGTATCTATCTAGTGCAATAAACAATCAAGTAAATAGCCTTTAATGTCCCAGTTGTAATAAAATCAAGAACAACATCGAACGGATTGTTGCACCACCCCGAGTATAAACTTTCAATGAAAATTTTTGTTGAATGGTCTTCTGTCACAACTCTAGTTGCCACTAAATGTCAGTTTTTTTTAAAAGAACAATTTCGAGAATTTTGTAATTTAGATATATTGAGAGCTAAAAACCTCCGATTGACGTAATTTTTGATGTTTTTTCCTCATTAAATCATTGAGTGTGCATTTTTATCTTCAATTTTCTCATTTTCCAAGTTTACCCATTTCATTTTCATGATTTTATTCATAAAGTTGAGATTTAAAATGTCAAACTCGAAGAAATTGAAAGTATTTTCTTTGAATATCAATCTGTGATGATATTTTATTAATTTTTGGGATTGAAGTATCTTTTAGTATGGTAAATTGATTTTGATAAAAAATTACTGATTTATCAACCGTTTCCTCGTTTTAAACCACAAATGGACTTGAAATTTTGGGGTTTTATCAGTAGAGTTAAAGTTTGATAAAGTGATGATTTCAAGGTTGATTTTAACTTCATTTTTTATGAAATTTTATATTTAAACTCCATAAATTATGAATACCGTGATTTTGAAATAAAATTCTGGTTTTACCTTTTTGGGCTTAGGATTGACTTTTGGATTAACTTTTTGGATAAAATTTTAAAACATAACAACATTAGTGTCTATAATAATATTTTTTATGTAAAATTCATTTTGAATAGACCGAGATTGTTCAGAGATATTTTAGAAGGAAAAACACCCGATTTGAGTATGTTGGCTTCTTTAAGCCAAATTATATTTTCGACCCTTTTTCTAAGCATTTAGGTGATTTGTGATATGTTAATTATAGAAAAATTAGTGGAAATATTAAAGTCCCATATAGATGAGATGACGAGCATCTATATAGTTTGATGTCATGGAATCTTGGTATTTGGATCATAACATTAAATTATTGACATCACTGTATTGATTTAATTATTGTGATATCGGTGTGGGGCTTATATTGATTATTATTATGATGCTCATGTGGGGGCTTGTATTTATTTATTTATTGTGATGCCCATGTGGAAATTTGTGTTGATTATTATTGGGATGCCCGTGCAAGAGCTTATGTTACTTTACTTATTGTGATACCCATGCGGGGGCTTATGCTGATTATTATTGTGATATCCGTGTGGGGGTTGTGTCAATTATTAGTATTTCGTGAGTAGATACATGAAATATTAATTATTTTGAAAAAGAATTGAGATTTTTTAGGAAGGTAGAATTGAATAAACATAAAGTCGAACTATTGTGAAAGCCTCTGTGTATTGTAAATAGTTGAAATAGATAAATAGTAGCTTTTCTTTGAAATGGTTGGTTTATGTAATTACATAGGTTGATCTATGTATAATATTTTTGGTAAAAGTACTTATGCACTTTGGATATTTATTAAAGTAAATAAAAGTAGAGATCATGTGAGTCATTATGCTTTGAAAACAGTTCAAATTGTTGATTTTCCACTGAGTTGAGATTGCCTGATAATATTAAAAGCATAATTAAAAAGTGAAGAATTGAATTTCCATTTTACTTATGATAGAATTTGTGATGTTATTTCTTGACACGTTGAAATTTATTCTAAATGTTGCTTGAGCTAAACAAATGAAGTTGATAAAATTTTCTTGAAATCTATATTATTTTTGTTTTTACGATGTTTTTGGCCTATCATTTTATTTTACAAATTGTAAGACCTCTGTGGAATAATTTCCCATGTTCTAGTAGCTTAAATTGATGTTCTTAATTTCCACGTGAGCTTAAGTGTTGATTTAATTTGTTTCATCTTTAAATTGATGTTCTTAAATGGTTTGATGATCTGTAATTTGTTTCGTCGTTCTTGATCTAATGTTCCAAAAATTTGCTTGTGTTTGGGAGGTTATGGACCATTCCATGGTCCGTTATTTGAGTTGATGGACCATAAATTCCATCATAAAACCTTTTCCCTACTATACACAATCTTGAACAAATTGGCCCAGGGTTCACGGACCATCAATCCCTCATCAAACATGTTAGTTTAATTTTTGATTCATTTTCTCAAGGGTTGTTTAGATATTTTTCACTCTTTGATAGACCAATCTGTGGTTATTTTGGATTATTTAAGAAGGGGTATAAATATCTATTCCCTTTATTTCCTCTCTAATATTCTATTTCTCAGACTTAGTCAAAATCTCGTCAATGTTTTCTCTCCAAAAATAAATGTTAGGGTTTCAATTGAGGTATTCAAAACAACAATCATCAATCAATTTCCTCTATAAAAATTACTCCATTCTAGGTATATGGGCTAATAAACAATAATTTCATTCACTTTTGTGCTAAAAATCCTTTCTAAAGGATTGAAAGCTGTAGAAGAATGTCTAAGGTTATGTTAATCATAATTTGTTTTTGAGATTTCCCATTACGATATGATTCTTGATGATTTTATCTAAATTTTGAAGAAGTTTCAAGCTATTTGATGAAGTTACATGGTCCTCTTGAGTTGTAGAAGCATGATCATGGAAACTGTAGTATGCATGAAGTAATGATGTTTTAAGGTTTAATCTTAAAATGGAATGGAATATTAAAGTATCAAGAATTACTTTTCTTTTTATATGATTTTATGTCGAAGTCTGGAGAATATAATTTTGAGTGTTTTGGATAAATTAAGTCTAATTAAGAGTATTCATATTTTAAATACTTATTTTATGCTTGAATTACAATATGAGAGTAAAAATATTTATGAAGTATCAAATCGATATCTTTTCATAAGAAGTTGCCCAATATGTGTCTTATTTGAAGTTTAAGCTAGTAGGTTCTGTTGAAGGTTTTACACTAGTCAAGACTGATGAATGTTTGATGTATCAGTATTTTGGGAGGAGTATTAGCGCCAAGAGGGTGGGAAGAGGCCCTATACCTGAAAGCTTTGTCGCCAAGCGTAGGATAATATTATGGATCGATGTGTTTCTTTTGATAAGACTTAGTGGATCGACTAGGGGAGGCCGGTGTCTATTTTTGAAAAGGTATGATGGCCCCTGTAGATGGGGTAATATGTTGGACTTTGTTGGCAAGGCATAAAGTATGTCGATTATAGAAACTCCCACAAGTAGATTGAAGTATCAGTTTGAAGTAAAGAATAAGAAAAATGTTTTTAACTAAAGTTATATATTTTTGTTTATTAATAACTATTAAGTCTGCATGATTTTATTGAGTCTATTTTACTCTTGGAAGTTGAAGTTTTTAAGCTAATATTAGTTTAATTACATATTAGTGCTTATCTGAGTTGAGTTATAGAAGTTGAACTTGATATTACTTGTTCATACATTGAATAGACTTATATCACATTATTGATTAGCCTATTATTGTTTGCTATCTTATATTCAATACATTCAATACACTGACCACATACTCTATGCTGTATATTTTATGCCATGAAAGTTTCAGCCAACCATTCGAACGCTTGAGGTTGACGTGATTTGAATTCCTAGAAAAAGAAAATATGATGAGTTCTTATTTATTCGAGGGCCCGAGTATTAGAGTTTATTAATTCTTTTATTTTATTACAATTGATATATTAAGGGTTATTTACTTTATTATTTTTAGGCTAGATAGAGACTTATAGTAAGCATGTAGTGGCTTTCACACATGAGTATTTAGTAGACTTGAGGTTGGAGTTTTTTACATTTATTCATTGTTATGTCTTTTATTCTGGAGAGATTCCCATTACTTTTATCTATGTATATATATTGCTTCAACTGGGTGCTGAGTGAATAGAGATATGCATGAGCCAAGGGTAGTTCTAGGGCCCACCTAGTGGATAAGATTCCTTGTCGCTCATGGGTGTAGACTCGGGATATGACAAACTTGGTATCATAGCCTTAGATTAAAGTGTCCTAGGATATACGAATGCTAGTTTTAAGTAGAATCTCTTTTATGGATGTGACTACAACATATTTATAACTAAGATGCTACAGAATGCGTAGGAAGTTTTCCCTTTTTTCATATTTTATTTTGTTCTCGGGATTTTAACTCTAAGAATCTTTTCTGACTCGTGATTTATGTATTTTATATCATGCTTTCAAGAAGACAGTCAACTTGTCAAGTCAGAGGTAAGAATCATCCTGAGCAGTTTCCTCCAGTTCTGGAGCCTTAAGAGCCAAATACTATTACCATCAATGAGTTTAGAAATGCCATCCATTTGTTGGATCAAACAGTGGATGCACAAGCTCAACAGAAGGTTCATATTCCGTTGGTCCATCATGCAGCTCCTGATGCTGGTATAGTGAGAGTGAGGGAGTTTTTGAGGATGAATCCTTTAGAGTTCCATGGTTTGAGGGTTGGAGAAGATATGGAGAATTCATATATGAGGTTCATCGCATTTGTGACATCATGAAGGTTCTAGATATAGACAGGGTGGACTTGGTAGCTTATCAGCTAAAAGATGTTGCTAGGTAATAGAGTGATTTATGGAGGTATAATAAAGGGGTAGGAGAAGATCAGCCTTCGTGGGATGAGTTTTAAGAGGCATTTTGGGTAGGTTTTATTCTTGTGAGTTTCTGAGTCTAGAGCAGGTCTCTGAAGCTTTCAAGGAATGCTTAACAAATAGGTGCGTATATGTTCAACCAAATGGATATGTTTTTTTTGAACCTCTTCCTCAATTAAACCAAGGAGGGAGGGAAGACATGTCGAACAATCACATGGACATCATCAAGTTTATAGTCCATTTAGAGTAGATTAAGAAAGATAAAGCTAAATGAAGTCTGAAGAGTTAGAAGCAAAAAACTATCCATTCTAACTTTAGCAAGCCTAAGTTTTGTGGGGGTCTAATCTTAGGCATATTTACAGGTTTTATTGCTAGTAAAGTCCCGTATTTTAGCTTAGTTTTGAGAGAAATTGCGTGTTTTGTAGTGTCTTATTGATTGATATTTGATACTCTCACTAAACCATATGATTAGTTTATTTTAGGGACTATTTAGAGCCTACATAGATAAAAAAAAAGAGGAAATGGAAGGCAGGATGAATAAAGGTCGTTCGAGGAAGATATGATGAGAAACAAGCTGACATAAGGCGAAGAAAGACCATCACAATTGCTATCACTTCATGATGTACATTATGATGGGCTACTATTTTGGCCTGGAAACTCCATCACGATTGGGATCAGGACATGATGGAGGTACCATCACGATTAGGATCACCTCGTGATCCCTTATAACTTTACAGGAAATCCGTCTCCTTTTATGTTAAGTTAAGGACAAAAGGGTAGTTCCATTTGACAACTATACAACACTTGTAGGGGCAATTTTGAAAGAAGTTTTTAATAGTTTTCACCATTGGAAATAGTTTATTTTGTTGTTGGAAGTACTCTTTAGAAGGAGGACTTTTAATATAGGAAAAGATCTTGGAGCCTTCGTGGAGTGTAAAGAACAATTGTGTACACTTTTCTTCTCCTTTATTTATATATATTTTTACATTTTTTCTTGAATGATTTATTGTGATTATTCCATGTCTATGTGGAACTAATTCTTATCGTTCGGGTTATGGTATAAACTAGTAAGATGATTATTGCATTATATATTATTTGATTTGTGAAAATTATCATATAATTGGTCTTATGTTTCCATGCATAGTATCTTAGTGATTCACGACCATTAAGATAAACTTATAAACCCGAAATTGAACTATTCAGGATCTGAAGGGTAGAGCGAGAAACGTAAGGAGTGATTTCATATATAGATTATACCAAGGTAGGATAATTGAATACGATTCACAACTAAGACATGATCGTGTACTTAGTTTTCCTCACTTGGTTCATCATGGAAAGAAAACTATGATGCATCTAAATAAATTATCACAACACATATCGATTGAAGTAGCTGTAGGATTTGTATAGATAGTAATTAGAGGATAATCATAGCCTACTCATAGAATAAACCCCAGAACCAACATTTAGATAATTCAAGCTAATTAATTTAAGTAATTAAATATGATTTGTAGCAAACCCTAGTTTGATTCATTCATTGATCGAGTTGAAATAATAGTCTTCTCTAGATTAATTGTCCATTAGTTAATTTTATCATTCTTAGTTTAATTACTTTCCCAATTATATCTCTGCAAACTCTTCACTTAAATAATAATTAAAATTAGTTTAATCCAGTTAAACAACTAATACAAGTCCCTGTGGGTTCGAAATACGGCTCGTAAAAGCTTCTATATTACTTGTACAATCGCGTACACTTCCGTGTGAGTTTAGACGCAACAAGTTTTTGGCACCATTGCTGGGGACTTGAAATTTAATTTTTTTTTGGGTTAAGCTTTTTGTTTTCAATCATTTTAGTTTTTTATATATAAATTTTTGTATATATAAGTTTCTGTATAATTATTAACTAGTATTTTCTTTTAAAAAAAGAATAAAAAAATAGTACTCTCTTTGAGATGACATCTTTTCATGAACACTTGTGGAGTGATAAATATTCTTGTTTTATGAATGCTTGTCCTTATTGTAGAGGACTCCACTTTTGTCAACAATGCCAATATATCTTTGAGGGCGAGTTGAGTGCACCATCTCTATCTTGTGGAGTCGTGAAAGAAATTATTAGATCAATTTGGGGATCTATATAGGAGCATGGAGCATGCAATAACACACTTGATAGAAGGATAAATAAAGATCCTTCATGAGGTTGACAAGTTTGGCTTAGATATTCGTAACTTAAAAGATGAGTTGAGTGCAAATATTAATGTGTTTGACGCACAAAAATTTAGCTACAAGTTTTGTGAGGATGAAAGGTTATTTATAAGCCAAATTGAGGAGGTGAAATGAGAAGAGCTATTACTTGATCATACCTTTCATGAAGTTTCCCTTGTTGAGGAGAGTACACAAAAATTATGCGAGGATGTGAATAATAATACAATTCATGAGTTTGGTCGTATTAGACCTCATTCAAATTATTTTTCTATATTATGTCTAGATAGTGAGATATTAATTGAACTATCTGAGCCTATAGAAGAATCTGAGGAGGAAGAACACCATGTCTATATTCTTGAATTTGCTGTGTCTGAATTAAAAAAATATATTCCTCACTTAAGGTCCAAGAAATATAACATGCGACATTTATTCCTTGGTTCCTTTGTCTTTCTACCTAAGCCCTTTGAGCATAAAAGGAAAATAAAAAAGAAGTTAGGGGTAAAATTTATAAGTTCAAGGTGGAGGAAAAAGTTGAAGGGTCGTGCTGCGACATTAAATAAGGCACTTGATGGGAAGCAACCCAATTAATAGTGTAGAATTTTTATTTAGTTTATTATTTTATTATTATAGTATCACTTTTTGTTTTTGAGTTATTTTTATTTTTCATGCAGGTTAGAGGAATTCTGAGTATCCGAACTTACGATAAGGAAATTGGAAGATTGCAAAAGTTATCTAGATGGTTGGAACTAAGTGTGAGGTACCTACATGCAGAACCA
>JBDJHY010272902.1:0-10320 GCA_039654485.1 Withania somnifera
TTTATCGATAGAGCAGATTTTAAGTGGATCAAGTTAGGATGTTAGTAATGGGTTACTATTATTGGGTTTAGAATTTTGATTTTGTGTTAGCTACTACTATTGCACTGCTTAAGTTGTTCTCTTCTTGCCAATTTATATTTCCTTCTATTTAGATAGGGTTTCAACTTATATCTCCCTCATGGGATAGTTTATTTGCTTTATGTGCAAGTTTTTCATCATTCTTGACTACAATGTTCAATTCTTGGTCATGGAAGATTTTGCATGTTGTCATACCTATCGTCTAAGTTATAGATGACCTTTTTGGGATTTTTTGAGCAGTTGACGGAGGGGATTTCCCCCGCAAAAATTAGTTGATTCTCTTGGTTTAGGTTGGGAAGCTAAAGCATGTTGATTGGTGCAAGCGTTCATGGTGTGTAGAGTTTTGGTGAGAGGGGCAGGCTTAACCCCAGGTATTTGGGAACTTTGGGATTCATCAGAGTTTGGTGATACTACCTATAAGATGGAATTTCCTCTGGAGCTCTTATCCTTTAGTCGATCTTTCTTATGGTTGCATTGTGGCATTATGCTCCAAACCTATGTCTTGTGCCTCGGTGGGTTTTCTGTACAATTGGATGTGGTGTTTGCATTATGGAGTATCCTATGGCCCTTTTGGTTTAAGATGTTGGAAAGCTGTCAAAAGACCGGGGTCTGGAGGGACTCTGGTGGAAAAGTTTTGATGGGAACGTTATATGATCGAGGAATTACCTAGGAGATTAGGTGGGTCATAAATTCATAGTTCCCTCCCTTGTTCGAGCCTTCATTTATTCCTACTCCTTGACTTTCACAGTCTAAAGACCTTTAGTAGTGGATGTTATAATGACCTTCTTAAGTCATTATTCTGACTTTGAATGTTTCCTCTTTTTAGAGCTTTTGTGTAGCTTTACTAGGTCATTTATGACTTGATGGGACCGTTAGTATGGTTATCTAGTAGTTCTATATGTTTTATCTCAGTTTCCATGTTTTGAAGTTTTAACTTTTGAATCGGAAAATTCCAGAGTAAAACCTTGAATACATTCTCGAAATTAAATTTGGTAGTTCCATTAGCTCTAAAGAGTGAATTTTAATCTTGAGGGATTCTTGATTAAGGACTCGAGGCTTAGGATTTTATTATACTATTTGACAAGATAATAGTTTAAAAGAGTTGGAAGTTTGACTTGGATAAAAAAGAGCTGGAATTTTATCTATTTGGAAATTTTTATACTATATCAAAATCAAATTCTGACGCTTCTATCACCTCTATAATAATGAATTTAGGTCGGTAAGGTTGTTGGTATGCTTTCTAAGGCAACATCACTATTTTTGAAGGCTCAGTTGACTTTTAGCCTAATTTAGACTATGGTTGACCTTGGTCAACATTTCCATCAAATTCACTTGGATGGTCATTTCATCTATTCTATTGAGTTTTGAAATTCATTTCCAAGATAGTGGCATGTTTGGTTTGCAGTCATTAGACTCAGACGCATACCAAGGGTCAAATAGAGAAAATTGGTGAAGTTTGAAAATAGTGGTTCAAGGGAACCTAAAGTGGCCACCCCTGTGACCCTTGGGGTTTCTATGGAAAAGTTCTATGACACTAGGTCACCCCTATGACCATTTGGGCACCACATCAAGGTCGAATCTGCGACCAAAAGGCTTGCAGGTGTGGCTAAGCTAAGGCACATATAAGGTCCTTCTTCCTCGAAATTTCAGCTTATGTATACACTTGTCCACCTTCATTTTTTACTTGTTGAGCTCGATTTTAACAACTATTTGGTAGGTAAATTGGTGTGGCAGCTTGGGAAATTGTTGTGAGTCATTTCTCCGTCATTTCCTGGGTAATGCTTGGGCTTAATTTTATGTCTGACTCATGGAATATAAATTTTTATAGCTTGATTTTTCATGGCTTATTTGAGGGCTCATTTTTTGTATGATTGAGTTCTAATTTGAACTAAATAGGCCCCTTGAGCTATGTCGTGCATCCTAGTTTAGTTTGTTTTTTGGGTTGTGTGGCCTGTGCGTCCGTTTTTAACCCTTTTTTTGCTCGTCCATTTATATTAACAATATGGATCCTGTTTTAATTATATTGACGTGTAGGTTAATATTTTGATAGTTTTGGAGCCGTTGGAGCTTATTGATAGATTCTGAGCTTCGACGCTACATTCGCGCATTTTCATCATCTTTCAGGTACGTTATAGCTTTCCTTATTTTAGACTGCATTTGAATATGGTGTGGATACTGTGGCTAGCCAATACATAGGGCTAGAACTTTAGGATTGGGTTCCCTTTTTCATGTTAATTCCCTTTCTTTCCCAACAATATTTCTGAATTTGCTTAATTGCTCTATCCATTAGCTTGTGACTATCAATGTTTAGGTATAATGGCATTACTCCTCCTATTTTACTTACATACCTCTATTTGGTGGACTTTAATACTAGAACCTTGTGTATTATCCTATTTAAGTGTGAAAATGGACTCTAGACCCTCGATAGTACAATTCGGTAATTTGTTGTGTTTTAAATGCTTTCCCTAGACCTTATATATTCTTAGTTAAATCAAAGTATCCATTTTCATATACTCTTGAGCTACATTAACACATTTAAGCATGGTAGACTCTTGTTGAGCCCGAAATAATTATATTGACCTATCTTGAGCTCTTTTCGAGGTGAACTGTATATTTGAGCATGCATTGGGTAAACCAGATGTAATATTGGTTAACAACATGAATACAATGGTAGATACATACATATCAATATAAAAATAGCTTATAAAAATAGGATTTTGACATATTTATTCATAAATAAGGATTTTAGTTTACTTACATCTTTCCCTGATCAAATCAGTTGGTATGGAAGCTATGTTTAAACATAATTGGATTTTGTTTCGAATGTTGTCATTGGTACTATCACATGTTGGAAACTTTTCTTAGATACTATTTACAAGAAATTATTAAATATTAGACAATGATGTATAGATAATTCTTTTACAATATTAGGCATGCATTATGCCCTCCAAGGGCCATACCCTTCTGGATCATAATATGAAGTCTAGAGGAGGGGTATACGGGGATGTAGTGGTATATGGATACAATCTCCGATAGATCATAATTAATAATCCACTGAGATGGAGGAGGAGCATGTAGGTTTTATAGGTTACTTTTACTACACCCCCTTGCATTACATACTATTCACATACTGCCTATACTATTTGTGCTTACGGGGAATGTTGATCAGGGTTTTGGTTTTTAGATGTACCTATTTGTCTGAGTGAGCCCAGTCTGGTTACGCTTTCTTTATTATTTCACCTGAGTGCATCCACTGGTCTGCTGGGATTTAGTTGGATTTTGTATGTTTTGTCTTATTTTCATTTGTTATTTTATTGCCTCTAGTTTGAAACTGCTCTATATCCACTTTATCGCTTTATTAGTTCTTATTTTCACCTTATTTTGTTATTGCGCTAGAGGAAAGGTATGTCGTTCTCTCTTTTTTTACAAAGTACCTACCAACTTAAGCATCATAGACAGTTGTTTAGTCTTCCTTGCAAGTTATTGTTAGTTAGTTAAATTTTCCTTTACTTGGCTCATCAAATCTTAGTTACTTCTCATATAGGTGGATTATTCTTTACCATCTATATATCGAGTTAGTTTGTGTGTATCATCTAGCTTAGCTTTACTCCTTGTTTAGCTTTACCCATGGTTTAGCTTATTCATTGTGATAGCTCTCAAATAGTTGGTTACCTATTACTATCTTAGTTTTAAATATAAGTCCTATATTATCCCTATAGCATAGTTTTACATATTAATATTTCTATTGTTCCTCTTGTGGCCGAGGTATGTAACAGTTACATCACTTATTGCATTCTTAGTATCTTAAATATTAGTGAACTTTCTGCATATGTGTACCTGATGGCTACCTAGTTTTCCTTTTACTCTTCTATTTGTTAGTCTATCAATTTAGTACTTTCAGTATCCTTTACTTTACCATGTTAGAATATAAGTTATTATTACTTTGTTTATATCTTATGCGTGCCTAGTCAGCCTATGGTACCTACTGAGTACCCATTGTATTTGGTACTCAAACCACACTTCTGCATCATGCAGGATCTAATGCAACATCTTTGAGGACGTTGGTCATGCTATGGTGTATTTTGAGTCTTCAGGGATCATGATAAGCTTTTGGTATTTAGGCTTACCCTTCTCCAATGGCAGCAGTTGTGTCTTTACTTATAATCAGAGAGATCTTGTATCTTTGATTTGTATGGCGCATATTATACTTTGTCTTGTATTTGGATACTTCCATCCATTGATACTAGGTCTTGGGTTGATAGTTGAATTTTTATTGTGCATATTTCCTTCGCTTCATATTTTCTTTCGATTTTATGTTGTTGTTTTTTTCTATGTCCCAATCCTTGTCATTGCAGGTTATGGGACAGGCTTGTATACAAGTGAGTTATATTAGGTGACATCATGACCCGAGTTCCAGTTGTGACATATATACACTTTCAATAATGGTAACTGAATTAAGAGAAAGGCTAATATGAGGTTGATATAAACCCCTATCCATGTTTGATATGGTAACGAATGAGACTGATGAGATACAGAAAGGATACATCTTGAGATCAGTATAGATTTCATTATATCCTTGTGTTATGATTTCCTGAAATTGCAAAGTTGTGATGTTTTATTAGTTATTTGGGTGACATATGTGTTGTATGTTAAACCTTGATGATGCTAAGACTCAATAATTGTGCTAGTGGTTATCAGACTGATTGTCAGCGAACCTGGATGCTTAATAATATTTGCTAGTGTCTAATTATTTGGTTATTGCCTGTTGTTTGGATTATTTGATTTCTTATGTTGTTGAGATAACTTGATTACATGAGTATACCTTATATGGTTTGATATTTTTTTGATATTGAATGTTGCTAGGTTTATTTTGGTTTGTGGGTAAGGAATTCCGAATGTATAATAGGTTATATTTGACTCAAGAGTACTAAGCAATGATGGTTAAACTTTCGGGGAGTAATAATGGGTGTATTAACCTTTATAACGCTAAGTGTCAATAATTATGCTAGTGGCTATCAAACTCATTGTCAGCGAACCCGAATGCTTAATAATATTTGCTAGTGTCTAGTCGAGATAAGAAATATAAAGTGTAATTTTCATACTTTTTGAGGAAGTGTGATAAGTAGTGTGGAATTTAATACTAAATTGTTTCTTGAGTTATTTGCTGATTTTGTTGACTCTAATGTGGTGTTGCATGGACTAATCTTAATCGAATGATGACGCCTAGCAATATATGTTATTTGTACTGATACTGCTCTTATTACATCTTTTTGGGGTGTGTATGTGTTGCAAGTTAACTTGGAGTTTCTTGATTATGACGATGAACATCCAACATAGATTTTGCATTTCATTTCGACAGAGTGGAATCTTTTGTTTCCCTGTTGTTATTCTTGTAGAAGATCATGTATATGTTAAGATTTGGTCCTTAGGAGAAGTTGTATATGTTGTTCAAATATTTTGTAACTTTGTGAAGATATTATAATTGATTTATTACTTTTCTCTACAATTGGTTTATTTTATAATAATTGTTTTAAAAAATTCCCACATAATAACTAATTGGGTTGTAAGAGTTCTCCTATTTAGTTAGAATAGAGTATGTGCCTGTATAATCTTGTTATTTGGTTCGTAACACTTTCAAACTCTATCAGACTAGCATGACTTTGTGCTCGTTCAATTGTTTGCCAAATCTGGTTGGATTGACATGAGTGCGTACTATCTACCTTTTGTCTGTTTTGTTATATTGGTAATAACTTCTATTAGTTTGGCATATGGTTTGACTGTGTTGTCAACAAGGTGTTTTTTAAAATTTTAATTTTAATTTCAATTTCACCAAATAACTCTAAATTTGTTTTAGACGATCTCAAATTGAAATAAAGCTTCAAGACACCGGCAATAGATCCCCTCAATCATCAATTTAATCAACTAACTCAAAATTAAGAAGACAGAGTTTGTCTTTTTCAACACTTTTTCGGGACCAACAATGAAACTTTGAGATTTTAAAGGAATAATTAAATTAATGCTTGAACTATTTAGGCATAAGTGACCAACATCCATAATATTTTAACAATAACCAATCATTTCTTTTGAATGTCCACTCTTAAACTTCAATGTCTTCAAATCAAGGAACGATGGTTCTTGGTGAAAAAGAATAATTGGAGAAGAAACATAAAATTGTTATAATGTGAAATATAATATAAAACTAAATAAATTCCAAAAAAGAAAAGTTTCTACAATGGGAAAGTTTCTAAATTGGGAAAATTACTAAAATTGAAAGACTTTTAAATTGGTAATATTCTCTAAAATTTTCAGCCCACCTTTCTTATATTTAGAGCCACCATGTTGGTTAACACATGGAAATACAAGCCATTAGTCATCAAACATTGTGGCTTAGTTGGTTGCCATACAGCCATATTAGACTAAGTCACTATGTCTGATATTTAGCCACATGGGTTTATCAATATGACTACAACACTCCCCTTTAGATATTCATGTGGAAGGAAAACTATACATGATTATCCATAATACGCATTGATTGCTGCCTCATTAAAAAACTTACCAATAAAAACCCAATGGGATAAAAATCATGGTTAAGGAAAAAAGAGTACAACACATATTCCTATTCTCCCTAATGAAGACCACAATTCAAGAGATTAAGTCTTCGCATCCCAATCCTATGCACCATCTTCTCAAGAGTTGACGTTGGTAGAGGTTTAGTTATTAGGTATGCTGGATTATCGCTTGAAAGGACTTGTTGCACATCAATATCACTCTTTTTCTAAAGATCATGCGTAATGAACAACCTTGGTGATATGTTCTTCGTTCAGTCTCCTTTGATAAAGCCTCCTTTCAATTGTTCTATACATGCAACATTGTCTTTATACAGGACTGTGGGTTCCTTGATATCATCCTTTAGGCCGAACCTTTCCTTGATAGAATGCATTATCAATTTCAACCACACACACTCTCTACTTGTTTCATGAATAACGATTATCTCAGCATGATTTGAAGAAGTAGCAATGATAGACTGCTTCCTAGATTACCATGATATGGAAGTTCCTCCAAATATGAATACATAGCCTGTTTGAGATCGAGCTTTATGTGGGTCTAATAGATAACCTACATCTACATGACCAACGAGATCCGTACAATATCTGTTAGAGTAAAATAGACCCATATACATGGTCCCCTTAAGGTACGGTAGTATATATTTGACTCTGTTCCAATGTCTTTGCATAGGGGAAGAACTATACCTTGATAGCAAAATAATAGAAAATACTATATCAGGTCTTGTTGCACTAGAAAGATACATAAGTTCACCAATTGCACTGAGCTATGGTACTTCAAGACCAAGGGGTTCCTCGTTTTCTTCACTACGTCAGAATGGATCATTATTCATGTCAAGTGATCAAACAATCATTGGAGTACTTAAGAGATGTGCTTTGTCCATGTAAACTCATTTCAAGATTTTCTCAGTGTAGGCAGATTGATGGAAGAAGATACCATATGCTAAATGTTCAATTTGTAGACCAAGACAAAGTTTCGTCTTCCGACATCCTTCATCTCAAACTCTTTCTTTAAATATTCAATTGCCTTTTGGACCACTTCAGGAGTTCCAATGAGATCTATTTCATCGACGTAAACGGCTAGTATAATGAAGCTCGACATTGTTTTCCTAATAAAAATACAAGGAAAAATGACATTATTTATATAACCTTTATTTATCAAGTACTCACCGAGGTGATTCTACCACATATGACCTGATTGTTTTAGACCATACAGTGATCTTTGTAATTTGATTGAGAACATTCCCTGAGACTTTGAACGATATGCTTTAGGAAATTTAAAACCTTCTGGGATTCTCATGTAAATTTCATTATCAAGTGATCCATAAAGGTATGTTATAACTACTTCTATGAGATATATCTCAAGATTCTCTTTTACAGCTAAACTGATAAGATATCGAAATGTTATTGCATCCATAATCAGTGAATATGTTTCCTCATAGCTGACATCGGGTCTTTAAGAGAATCCTTGCATAACAAGGCGAACCTTGTATCCTAATATCTTGTTTATCTCATTTTTCTTCATAAAATACCTATTTATATCCAACTGGTTTTACATCATTGGGGTTTTGGACGACATGTCCAAAATATCAATTTTAGTAAGTGAGTTCAATTCTGACTGAATTGCCTCTTGCTATTTTTGCCAATGACATTGTCGTCGATATTCCTCGACAAATTAGGTTCAAGATCCTCACCGTCATTCATAATATTAAGTGCAACATTATATACAAAAACATTATCCACCATTATTTTTGATTGATTTAAATTTATCCCATTACTGGTAGACTTATGGAAAACTCTTCATCTACTTGAGTCGAGGTTTACTGATTTCTGCAGGAATATCAGGATCAATCAGACCTAAAACCTCTTCAGGAGATTCTTTTTCAGTGTCAGTTTAATCATTTTTTAAGCTTCTTTTTCTAGGATTTTTATTCTTTAAACCCAGTGGCCTACCACGCTTCAGGCATTTTTGGGATTCAGAAGCTATAACACTAATAGATGGTCTTTCTGGAACATTAATTGAATAGGCACATTCTCTATACTCTGTTATTCTTTTCAAATCAGTAAATGCATCAAGCATTTGATTTGCTATTCTTTGTAATTGATTTGCTATTCTTTGTAAGTGGGTGATCTTCTGGACCTCCTGCTCACATGTTAGAGCACATAGATCATAATGAGATAATGATGAAACCCTCTACGTAATTTCCCTTTTGATAGGTTCTTTCTTCTCTCCCCCTAATTGCGGGAAATTTATTTCATCAAACCGAAAATCTGCAAATCAAGCAGTGAACAAGTCTCCCATCAATGGTTCAACGTAGTGAATTATGGAGGGTGAGTTAAACCCAACTATATTTCTAACCTTCTTTAATGGCCTATCTTAGTATGTTGTGGTGGTGCTACTGGTACATAGACCGCACAGACAAAGATTCATAGATTAGAAATGTTTGGTTCGTGACCAAAAATTAATTGTGATGAAGAATATTTATTATAACTAGTCGGTCGGAGACGAACGAGTGCTGCTGCATGCAAGATAGCCTGATCCCAAACTATAGTAGGCAATTTTGTTTTCATAAGTAGTGGTCTTGCTATGAATTGTAGGCGCTTAACAAATGACTCAGCAAAGCTATTTTGAGTATGAACATAAGCTACTAGATGTTCAATTTTTATCCCAAGTGGTAAACAATAATCACTGAAAGCTTGGAATGTAAATTCTGCAGCATTATTGAGGTGGATGGCCTTAATAAGATAATCTCGAAATTGTGCCCTTAATTGTGTGAAAAAACTTCACAAGTGTCAGGTTGTGGGATGATAAGAGACACACATGGGACCACTTCGAAGATGCATTGAGGACCATAAAAAATCTAAACTCCCTATTAGATGGGTGTATAGGTCAACATATGTCTCTATGTATACATTCCAAAAAATTAGGGGATTTGATGCCAACCTTTATTGGTGATGGTCTTGTAATTAGCTCGCCTTGGTAAAAAGCAGCACATGAAAATTCATCATTTCTAAGAATTTTCAGGTTCTTTAATGGGTTCCCAATTGAATTTTCGGTGATTCGCCTCATCATTATTGATCTAGGTTGACCTATTCGTTCATGCCACAACATAAAAGTAGTCAAATTGGTAAACTTGTAGTTTAAGATAGAATGTGCTTCAATTGCACTAATTTCTGCATAATACAGTCCAGAAGACAAAGTTGGCAATTTTTCCAAAACATATCTCTGGCCTGAGACATTTTTGGTAATGCCAAGGTATTCTTTATTCTTTTCGTTTATTGTCTCAATATGATACCCATTTCGGCGGATATCCTTGAAACTTAACAAGTTTCTTGAGGATTTAGAAGAGAATAAAGTATCTTCTATAACCTGTTTTGTCCCTTTAGGAAGAAATATAGTAGCTCTTTCAGAGCCTTCATCAATTTCGAGTTACCAGAAATTATTGTAATATTTTCTTTTCTCCTTAGCAAGTAAGATACAGATCTCTCATCTTTGAAGATGGTATGAGTTGTTCCACTATCAATTACACAGATATCATCGTGATTGAGTATTGATCCAAATAAAACTTGAGATACATCTATATTTTTCTTCAAAATGAAAGAATAAAACAAAGTAAATATTACGTGGTTACTATTAAACAAAGCTTTTACATAAACTTTTATTTATTTACAAGTCTTA
>JBDJHY010272913.1:0-19791 GCA_039654485.1 Withania somnifera
TCGTACTTCCATTTTTCGTCCATTTCAAAAAAGAAAGCCTCTTTACGTTTTCAACAACTCTTTAGTTTCAACTTTACAAATGGTATGTTTAACACCACATATATTACATGACATTTTCGTACATTTAACATATCTTTAATTTAATATCACGAGATTCAAAAAAATTTTACTTCGTTAATACTTCGTGCCAAGTCAAAATTGGACAAAAAAATTGAAACAAAAGGAATACTCCCTCTTTCACACTACTTGTCCTTCATACTAAAAATAATTATTTCGATTTACTGATCCAATTTATGAAATCAAGAAAACTTTTTTATATTTTCCTTCCTATCTTTAGTATTAAGTAATTATATAAAGTAATACTCCCTCAGTCCCATATTTAATTATCCACTTTCCCTTATACACGCTCTTTTACAAATAGGAGTAATAAACAAGAAGCTCACCCCATAAAATATTTTATTGAAACTTTACAAATAAGTTGTTTTTACCTTTAAAAATGAATTAAGTATAAGGGTGTAATGAAAAAAATATAATTAATGAACAAGTAATTTGGAACAACTGTTTATAACAAGGCACACAACTAATATGGGACGAAGCAAGTAGTTGTCATATTTAAAGTTTCAAAACAATAATACATCTATCACTATTCTATTTGGGCTAAGTCATATAAAACAGAAAGGGTTTCGAAAAATAAACCTGCATGAGGAGCTTGATACGGTCAAGGGGTGCAGTAACAGACTTAGCAGCGACACCTGCAGCAAACAATGCAGCTTCTCTAGGAACCAAAGCCACCATAGCCAAAGGGTGTTTTAGAAGCTGAGATGCTGTAGGATTGAATGATTTTTCATCCAAATTCTCTGAAAATGAGATACAACAAAGATTACACCCAAATCCTTTAGAAAGGCCTGCAGAACCGACCCATTTGTTTTGCCATTTTTGTGGTGGGTAAGTCTGAATGGTGTTATTGGACAATTCAAGACTTGGAACGTCCATGATATCAAAATGGGTCGGTTCTTCCTCATCGTCGTACAGAGGAATTAAGGTTTTTCCTTTGTTGTGAAGAAGATAAAAGTGGGCTCTCCGTAAAAATGAAATCACATTTTTGGGGTTTATTCTGTTTCTATATTTCTTTAGTACATTCTTTTTAAGAATCTATCGTTGGTCAAACTGCCTTCTATTTTATTTTACTTACACTTTTTTATTAAAATTAATTTTAATTTATAGAATCAAAGAAAAATTTATTATTTTTTTATAATATATTTATTATTAAATAACTATATAAAGTATTAATAGTTAAAATTAAATTTTTAAATCATAAATTAATAATATTAATTCAGTACTCCTTCTTTTCATTTTATCTAGCCTTGTTGACTTAGCATAATTTTTAAAAAATAAATTTTAATTAGGTGTGTATTTTATTAAATTAACTTTATTAATTATATTTTAGAATTCTAAATTTGATATTATTATTCTATATAGTAATTTAATACTAAGATAAAAAAAATACTATAAAATTTTCTTGATTTTATAAATTGGACAAGTAAATTGAAATAACTATTTTAATATAGGGAAATAAATAAAATGAAGGGAGTAAAATAAGGCCATCATAGATAATTCCTCCATTTCATTTTATTTAATCTTCTTATTAAAAATAATTATTTTAATTTAATTGAACAATTTATAAATCAAGAAAAATTTGTTATATTCTTTTAATACTACCTCTATCATTAAGTTGCTTCTATCATTAAGTGCCTACGTAAAATATATTAAATTTAAAATTTGTATTTTTAAACTATAATTAATAAAATTAATTTTTTATTAAATATTTCTTAAGAAAAATATTAAGTCAACGACCAAATAATATAAACGAGGGAAGTATTTTGTTAAGGAAAGTATCTTGTAAAATAAAACTGAGGGAGTATGGTGATAGTTTACAAGTCACTTTGTTTCGATGTAAGATCTGATTCTCATTGTTATTTTTTTTTTTCTATTTTCTTTTTAGAGCAAAATTAAAATTTTTAATTTAAAGATAATTTCTTTTGTTTTTTGAATAGATTTTTTATTTAAAGATAGTTAAGATTTTTGATTGAAAGATAAAGGTTTGCGATATTCTACTTTTTCTAGACCTTATTTATGATAATTTACTGGGTATATTGTGGTTTTTGTTGATGTGTAATTAAAAAGTGATGTGAAATCTCATGCATAATTGGTGTATTATACATACCCTGATTGGATAAGAAAACAGTTTAAAAGGCAGAGTTTCATTGAGTTTAAGTGTTCAGTTGGCAGAATCCCGAGTAGAAGGGTTTAGCTGACAATCTGAACCAACGTCTCCCATGTTATTCCGCCAATAAGAATCTTTTTAACTTATCATGAAACAATATTTTACTTTTAAAAAAATGATGCTAGGGCAAGGATGAATTTAGTGTCAAGAGTGTCTTGCATGTGAACTAATAATTTTTTCGTTAAATTAAATATTTTATAGAATTGGTCTTACATTCTTAAAATGACATGATTTGAAATTTTAAATTATTTATTTTAATTTTTTTAATACAAAATTTAATCAATAAATTTATATTTTGTAAAAAAATAAATTATATTTGACATAAAAAATTACTTGTACCATGTGAAAGAATTGTATTACATCTATTTTTTTAGAGAGACACGCAAAATCGATCCATTGTTTTGCCATTGTCGGGGTGGTTTTGAATGTTGTTGGACAATTCAAGACTCGAGATGTCCAAAACAGGCCAGTTCTTCCTCATGGTGAGTATAAAGAATGAAGCCTTTTCCTCTGTGTGAAGTGAAAAGTACAAGAAGGGAGTGAATAATAAGCCTTTTAAAATTAGCCGACTGATATTAATCGAATACTCACTAAATCCAGTCGACTGATGACGAGAAGTTCGCACATAATTGTTAGTATATTAATTTAAATAATTATAAGCCACAATAAATATTAAGGGTGCAATCTATAATATAAGAGTACGAAATGACACCGAAATTTTTATACTGGTGAGGGACAAATATGATATTCTAGTCCAGTTTTCTTGGATTGCAAAGGGTTTATCTCTTTGAACTTTTTGTAACTTGAGTTGAGTACAGCCATAGTGTTTTGCTTTTTTTGCATTTACTATCAATGTCTACAACGATGATTGTCATTCGCTCACCAACAATGAAAAAGGGTTGATTTTGACATACTTACCGATAATGCACAAGGTTGATTTTTATTCGTTCACCAACAATGACTTTAATTTTCACTCATTCACCAAAGAAACGAAAAATGATATATCCTGTTAATATAATAGCTCCCCAAAAAAAATCATCTCTCTTTTAATTACATAGTAAATCTACAAATCAATTACAATGCTTATGAAGAGTAGAACAAATAAATTGAGAATAATTGAGACTAAAATATATGTGGTTGCGTACATTTCTTCAACCCAAGCTACTTCGGTTTATATTTGTCTATGTTTCTAACCTATCCCACTTAGTAGATTTGAATACTCTGTCAGCTTTGAATCTTGGACTATGTCCCTTCTTGAGCATTGATGGAATTATCTTCTCTCTTGATTGTTGAATATCTTTCTTTGATCCTTTCCTTGTTTTGTTTTTGACATTTTTGTACAGAAATAATAAAATCATTGATTCTTGAATATTAATTATGTAGCTTGCAAATTCTTTATCCTTTGGAAATGCACCTTAAGATTCTTTCATTTGCTTTTGTGTACTTCTTTCCTTCACAACCTTGAGTAAATAAATGTCCCTTGATTTGCTCTTTTTTTTTTTAATTATGTTCTTCACGTCCTTGGATAAGTAATAAAAAAAATTATTTTTAGCATCCTTTCACATATCTTGGTAAATAATATATTTTCATATTAAAGCTTGTACATAGTGACTTAGAAAAAAAAAATTCAACCAACTCCTTCATATATTAATGTAGCAAGTATATTTAAATATTGATATTCAAATTTAAATATTTCTTTTCTTTCATAGATTATCTTCTTTTTTAAAAAAATATATATTTTATAGTAAAATCCCCTATCTTCCTTCCATGGTTGTAGCAAGTATATTTAAATTTGAACTTCAAATTTAAATTTCTCTTTTTTTGTTATCTTCTTTTTAAATTAAAAAAATAGTCTTTCATATAATTTCTCTGAATTCTTTTTTGATTTGTACAAATATCTTCTTGATTTTAAACTTTAATCATTTTGAATGTGGACTCTTTTATGAATTTGATACTTCACGCATATCTTGATACTCCATAACTATTAGACCTTGCTTGAGTAATAAATCAATCTTAATCGTTTTCTTGTATAGGATATTTTTTCTTCAATATAATTATAATAAATATTTTTTACGATGCTTGTATCTTGATTTAGAAACGTATTTTTCTTCCATATCTTCTCTATAATAGCTTCTTTTTCATATTTGTTTAGATCTTTCTCAATTTTTTCATCAAGTAAATCGTGATTTGGGAAAATCTTTTTCTTCCATATTATATTTTCTTAGATTTTTAGCAACTCCTTCTTCATCAAATAAACACGTACCAAAAATAAATTTACAACAGGTAAATATAATTTTATGAAATTGTATTTATATTTTATCATCGAAATTAATAGGTAAAACCTTGGACCTAATATAAAGGAGATAAGAGTGGACTTAAAGGGGGGAGGGGCTTTGAAGCCTGTTTTGTGTATAATGAAACTAGAATTTCAAAATTTATTCTATTTTTATATTCTTCTCTATATTTCTTTTTGTTAGAATCTTTGCATAGTTATTGATAAACCTGACTCATAAATAGACAAAGGAAGGGGTGCACTTGGCTTTCAATAATTTTTGTTCCTCTTGAAAATTGAAATGAAAACCTCTTTATTTATAAGAGAAATTTGACCCGATCCTAAAGTTGAGGTTCCTAACTTTTCTCCAAAAGATGGACATTCACCATAATACATATATTTTTATAACACTCCCCCTTGAATGTCTATCTGATAGATAATGTGCCTCATTAAAATCTTACGAGAAAATTCAGTAGGAAAATCTAATGAAGAAAAAAATACGCATATCACATAATACGCATTTTGGTTGCCTCATTAAAAAAACTTTCAAGAAAAATGTAGAAGGATAAAATCTTGTGATGCACTCTCTCTAATGAGAATATCACATTATGTCTCCGTGATGATGTATTTCAATCTTACAGATATTTTCTTGAACCTCTTATTTGAAAAGAATTTGTCGAAATGTACTTTATTTTAACTCCGATTATTCTTTATTTAATTGAGCCTAAAAAGAAGCATCGTCTTGATATCATATTTAAAAGTTCTTCTAAAGAAAATCTTTCACATTTTAAATAGTAGCCATAACTAAGACCTTCCAGAATAAATGATATGACAGAACTCAAATAATGCATATATATAATTTATTTGAAATTAAACTTCATATATATCTCGTAAATTCCTTGCATTTCATAACCAATAAATCTTGAAAATATTTAAAGTTATATTAGTAGTTTCTATTGCAGTATATGAATGATCATATTCTAATATATCTATCATTTTCATGAGGTCTAAATAATTTTTATTTATATCCAGTTATATTACAATTATTAAAATACTCAATGGAATCACTTTAATTCATATAGAGATTTGGTTAAAGCTTTATTTCAAAAAACTTTATATGCTTCAATGCAATTTATATCTTCAAGGATTTATAGATAAACATCAATGTCTATCTAGATAAAGTAATAGTTTCATATATGCGTATGAAGTTTTTCATATATTGCTGAACTGATCATATGGAACATGAAAACTATTGCATCCACCATGAGAAAGTATATGTCCATATAATTGTAAGAACACAAATATTATCGAATTTAAATTCATAAAATAATTTGAATTATATTAAATGTAAGATATATATAACACCTTAAACTTTCGAACTAATATTTGAACCATTCTATGTATGTGGTTAGACTCGAGTATAATGAGTTCTTACTTGAACCTAGATGGTAAAGTCACTCTAAAGTATGAAATAATGTTGGATGTTAATTACGGTCATAAGGAATCCTAGCACAAATTTGAATCCAAAGTTTCTCTACTGGCCTAGTTTTTGTATAGGTTCATACCTGGGTTAATTTTAAGCAATCATCTATCCTGAAATATAAGGTGTTATGTGTCTCCTAACCTATTAAATTAAAGTTCTCTGAGTCTAACTTCCAATTACAAGATTAAGCTAAAAAGTTATGAGTGTTTTACTAGAATTTATATCGCATCCTCAAGGAGTTCGCGTTAGAGGGCGTGTCGTGGAGCTCTATGAAGGATTCTGCTGCCTCTCATGTGCGTTAGGGGTGCGTTTCACACCCAAGAGTTATGTGGCGTGCCGCACACCTCCCTTATCGGGCAAAAAATGTTCCAGCTCCATTCTTTTCACGGATTTTTCATCCTACCACCCCTAGATACTCACGACTTAAAACCCTTCCAAAACATCTAACACTAATAAAATTTTAACTTAGAAATTCTCTCTTTTCTCTCTAAGAATATATGAGCTTTTTAAAGGTCAAGCAAGGGCCAATTCATAGTTCTTCTCCAATTCCTCCAGGTTCCTCCATTTTGAGGTATGCAAACTATTAAGTGCAGGAATCTTGTTCTTACCCCATGCCTCATGGTTCAATAGATTATTTTTAGTTGAAAGCAAGCATAGGGTTTCAACCAAAATTCCTTCAAATTCCTCATCTAAATTTATTTCTGCTAGGGTTTCAAGAAAAGTTCTTTTAGATGCCTTACTAAGTTCATGTCTCTTTCTTAGGTACGTGAATTTTCAAGGAGAGTTTTCTTTCACTCTCATGCCCTAGTTTCAAGAAAAGAAATTCTAAATAAAGTAACTTTAATGATTTTGATGATTTTGAAGTTGAATTTCATTATGCAAACTCCTGATCCTAGTGTATTTATTTATGTATGATTTTTATGATACTATTTTATATTTGATATTAAATCGAAATTTAAGATATTTGATCTTATGATCTCAAGAAAGCATTGAAATTTAGAATGTACAAGCTCAGTTAACATAAGGAGTTCAATAAAGAAGACAAATCAAGTAAATTGTCATGCTTTATTTTTATATAGAATGATTTAGAATTACTTGAGTAAGTAAGTTCATGATTAGATATGGCAGAGACCATAAAGATCACGAATAAATTCCAAGTACTATGAGTATAAGTATATAAGTTTTAGGAGGATTATTTAGCACCAAGATAGATAAGAGTCCAAGGTCGCATACTCCAAAACTACGTGCCATCATAGGATAGAGTCTTTACTCTCAGTCCAATAAAGGGCTCAAGATTAGTGGATCTACCTAAGTTTAGTTTTATACCTTGGGAAAAGATAAATACCCTCCTCAATTGAACAAAACTTTAGACTTCATGTTAGCTCGCACGATTTATGTTGATTAGAAGAAACTGCCATAATGTTTATCACTATCAATTTTTAAGTATTTTACAGTATCCATGATTTCCCCGCAGATGTATAATTTTATTATTCTCCACATATTTAAGACTATGGTTTTCCTGAGTTTAGGCATTAAATTCAGTTCCAGTATCAGTTTTAATTATGAAAATATATAACCTCTCAGCTTTATAATTTAGAAATGTTTTAGCTTATAGCTCAAAAATATGATTTATACCTTCATTCTCAATTATGCATTCTTAAGTTCTTTTACCTTCAGTTTTTTATACATATTTTATATTATAAATATATTGTTATGTTTGAAAAGGAGCTATGCATAATTAATAGAAGCTTCATAGATTGTCAATCTGAGGTCTTAGTGAATTTTCAACTAAATTTATTCTCATTTACGAAAAGTTTTGTTTCTTTTTATTCATATTACAAAATTTTAGCCCGTGTATCAACTTCTGTATTATTTTAGTTCATGTCTTATATCTCATGTTAGCTCAAGGGTTAGCTTGGGGTCACTTGTGGTTTCAAGTATCGTGTTCTGTCAAGGGTATATACTCAGGGTGTGAAAATTTGGTATCAAAGCATAGAGTTCAAGTGTTCTAGGTAGTCTTTGAAACCATGTCTAGTAGAGTATTGATTATGGGTGTGTTGTGCACCACTTATAATTAGTAGAAAGGACATTTAAGAAAAAAAATCTCTTCTTTCATATTCTAAATCGTGCAATAGAGAAGTCTCCTAAGAAATTTATGCAGATTCATGCGTTGCTCAAACTCCTTCAAGTATGATTCATCTTTGAGGTGTTAGACACAGTAAATATCTAATCCTTACCTATGCAAAGATCTTGAATAGAGCCATAAAAAAGTTAGATATTGCACAGGGTCTTGAGAGGAGCCCACTAGTGCATAGAACCATAAAAAGTTAGATATTTCACCAGGTCTTAAGAGGATCTCACTACTGTGCTTAAGTCTGCTATTTCAAAATAATATTATCTTAGACCCTTTTTGGAACCTTAGTGTAGATGAGACCTTCAGAGGAAAGTATGTCTTAGAATATTGGAGTAGTATTGTCACCCGAAAGGTATTATAGGGATGTTACAAGCCAGAGATTTACGTGGTAAAATGATCCTAGAGTTTTAAAGTTATAAGTGTAGAGATCAAGGTGGGAATAGTTACTGATCCAAATATGTAGCTAGAGTCACGTGTTTATTAATAGATTAATGGGATGATATGTCCTTAAGTATTGACTAAGATGGTGAATTTTTTGTAGATTACATGGTGATACGTAAAGGATGAGTTAGTTACAATGGATTAGATTATATTTGGACCAGGGAAGGAGTTTATGATGACAAGTTATTATATGAGAAAGATCACGTATTGGTTGCATGCAAGAGATAAAGAAGTCAGAAATTTACAAGTTTAGGTTATACCTTGTGGTTTTAATGAGAGGATCCTATAGTATCCACGAGGTTATGAATTTAGCTTAAACAAATGAGTTATAAGGAATAGACTAATTGTAGTAAGGTTTTGAAAGAAAAGGTATGTAGGCTCTGACCAGATAGAGTGTGTGATCGAGATTAATTGTTTTGTCATTGACTCTCAAAGGACTAGTGTTACCTTTATTGTGACTGAGTAGTTATAAGTCTGAGTAGTAAGAGAAAGTTATGCGCTACCCATGTTTAGTACTAAATACTAAAATTAAACTCTAGTGATCACCATAGTGAGAGAAATGGTAGTATGAGAGTGATAAATGATAAGGTTAGCTTTAGAATTTGACTTAGTTGGCTTGATATAGTGTGTGCAAGAAGATAATCTCTATTATATACGGAAAAAGCGTATTCAACACAGACAGGCTCAGGAAAAACATCCTATACTTGGGATAAGTAAGCACCGCATGAACATGTACATACGGAATACGAGAATTTCCACCTTATTAAAGATCTATTGGTGCTACCCGAAGACTTAAATGAATAGCCAAGGCTGATGTTACCTTTATTTGTGACTGAGTAGTTATAAGTCTGAGTAGTAAGAGAAAGTTATGTGCTACCCATGTTTATTACTAAATACTAAAATTGAACTTTAGTGATCAACATAGTGAGAGAAATAGTAGTATGAGAGTGATAAATAATAAGGTTAGCTTTAGAATTTGACTTAGTTGTATTGATATAGTGTGTGCAAGAACTTAAGTTGATGACTTATGTTAAAGTGTGAAGGTACAAGTGAAAGATGTGAGCTCTAGATAAATACATGAATGAAGGCTAAGTCATTAGATAGATCAATTTATAACCTAAGGTATCAGAAAGATAGATATGTACCCAGGAGACATGTTATTGCATGAGATTCTAGGCTTTTAGATTTCAGGTCTCACTAGAAGTTAATATTATTAAGTTATGAAAAGTGGGGAAATGTTATGCATATTCCTTTATAGTGTCCCTAAGAGCTAAGTTAAGGGGGATATGGATAAGGTACATGATGTTGAGTTTCTTGATATAAGTTCTGAACCTTTTGATTTTGTGGATAGAGAATTGGATGTATGATGTTAGTAAGTTAGAAAGAGTTCTAGCCTTATAGACTTAGAGGCAAAGAAAAAAATTAAGATTTATCTCAAAAAAAAGTCCCAGGAAGAATTTAAGTATATATATGTGTAGTCTTTAAAGGGAGATTTAGCATTCATGTGTATATTGATTACCGGACCCTGTAGAGTTTGTTAATTATAGCCTAGTCTAGATAAGAAGTCCTCAGACCTAGAATATCATCCTTTGATCTGAGGGGGAGCTGGTAAGGTGAAAAACTAAGTTGAGTATTGTGACTCAAAATAGTATACAGTTCCAACACAAAGTTATTATCATACTGTGGCCCATTCTTACTCTAATGTACTCCTTGTATTTTGGTCAAACATGATACTCTATTTGTGTCTTATGTATTCATGTCATGCATGTGCCTAAGGTTCGAGCGCTTTGTGAAAATTCATGACATGTCCATATCTATGGTTCATGCACCTTGTGAAGACTTATTGTCATGCCCCGAGACTACCCCTAAGACGTAACATGATCCTCAAGACACACAAGTGGGCCTGACCAAGCCCTTGATACATAACTTGGTCATAAACTAATATACATCGGAAGCTTATAGTGACATAAGAATGAAAACTAATAAAGATGCCTCATTAAAACTTAAAAGTTATCATCAATAATCAACAACTAGATAATCATAATAAGACTGATAGACTACTAACATATATGTCTGAAACTTCTAATAAACAATAAGGCGATCTGCTGAGACAAACCCACAGTTAGTTTTCAAAACATAAGTGTGAAATAAATACATGACATAAAATAAAGAGAAACTTCAGTCCTCGAACTGTGAGGTATTACTAAGCTACCTTCAACTATCGGCTACTTACTACACTAATGAGATGAGAGACACGTATCTGCATTATCATAAAATAATGCAACTAAAAGTGGGGTTAGTATATGGAATATACTGGTAGTGAGTGTATGCATAAAATAAAAAATAAACATGTAAATCTCATTATTTAGTAAAAGAGGAATGAGAGCTCAAAACCATATCATAAAACTAAAAATGTGCAAAGACCCAAACTGTAGTAAACTGTAAAACCATAAATCTCTTATCAATTTTTTACATGTTATAAAAAAATCATAAATCTTATTTGGTTCAATGAAGACGTTTTGGTTCTAAAACTTATTTCATAAGGTGGGAGTTTCTATTAATCGATATAAATTATGTTAAAAGCGACGTGGAGTCCAATGTCATACACCTATACTGAAAAAGGTCTGGTGTCATTCACCCACATCAAAAAAGGTCGTCCTAACATGTCACAAATAGGACTAATCATGTAATTCTAAGCTAAGGATCCTTAACTAAATCATAATCATAAAGATGTGTTGGCTACATAATTTGCAGAATCGAACATCACTCTAACTAATTGGTAGATTCAAGTCCTTTTAGTGCTAAATAATCCTCCTAAAACAAGCACTTTGCTCATATTACGTGAAAATCTAATATATGGACATATATATATGCTTTGTATAATGGCGGGCATTAATGACCAGTTGAATATTATATCTAACCCAAATAGATATTATATCTAACCCGAATAGACCATGATAGTTGAGTCGAGGCTCCTTGATTTTCTTATCATGTTTTCATCATGCTTGTTTCATAAATCTTTATAGTTCGTGAAAAGTTAATGAATTCTAGTTAAAGATGATCATGATATGGTTTCATTAGTTTCAATAAGATGAAGTCATTATTCTTTCCATAATCCAGATTGAACAAGTTGGAACATACTCAATAGAGTAAGTTCACAGAAACAAGTAATAATCATACTAAAAGTCTGGAATCATGTAAATTTTTATAAATTAAACATATGCTAACAATTTCAATATAAATTATTAAGTTGGATTTTGAACACTAGATTATCAAACATAAAGATATCTTGAAAAATTGGGGACTTTTTGGATATAAGAGTGAAAGAAACTCTTATTGAATACCTATATACTTCATTTAGGTAGACCTTGAAGAACTTAGAGGACTTAAACCCTAGGTTAAGGACCTTGTATGTATGCTCTTGAAAGAAACTGTTCTTCTCTTGTTTGATAAATTTCTAAGTGTAGATAAAATGGAGTAATTAAGTGCTTTGGTATTTATACTAGGGGTAGAAAGGGCTTCAAAATTCTAATTACATGTAATGGGATGGAGGTAATTGTTTGAAATACCCCTGAGTAAGAAATTAAAATAACTTGGAAAATAGTCGCAGAACACCAAGAGTCAGCCCTTTAACCCATGGTGTGGCATGTAATGATTGGTAGATCAAGACATGACCTTGGACTTGGCTACTAGAATGTGAAGAGAATACCATGAGTTGACACCACGAGTCGTAGTGTCTCACTTCACAACTAGTGAGGTATCTCATAATATGGGAGATTAGATATTGGATAGTGGATCATTACCCCACGAGTCCACATCACTAATTGTGGTATTAAATACCATGAATTGTAGTATGACTTGTGATCATAACAAATTTTTTTTAGAAGTTGCATAATGTTCTGCCCAGTTCCCATAACCCAACAACATGACTTGTGGTATTGCCTTCCATGAGTAATGGTCCTAATTAATGAGGACCTAGGAAGAAAAACTTTTTGGTTTTTGATTTCTAAAATGATATTTAGAGTTTCTAGGATAGTAAAAGCATGAGGTATAATAATATCTCCCCATAGGGATCATTCATCCTCGGATAAAGGCTAGAGTTGAGCTTTTAAGATGAATTTGGATAGACTAGGTGAGGATTTGTCATAATCATGAGGACTGAACAGAAACTAAACATGATTCTAAAAGTTGACTGAAACTAAACATGGTTTGAATATACTTGACATGAGAATATAGATATAGGAGCAATAACAACAAACTCAAAGCATGAAATTAATGAGAAGGATATGATTCAAGAATAGTTACTTCATATTGAACTGAAACTAGAAGGGAAGAGATACATGTATTTATTCATCATATCAACCTCTACCTCCCATGTAGCACCTTCAACTGCTTGGTTCCTCCATAATACATTAATTGAAGTCACTTTCTTATTTCAGAGTCTGCAAACTTATCTATCAAGAATATGAACATGTACCTACTTAAAAGTAAGACTATCCTTCACAGCCATTCTCTCAATAGGAATAACAATGAAGAATCACTAAAATATTTCTTCAACAAGGAGACATGAAACACCAGATTGATTGCTGCTAATTCAACCGGAAGATCCAACTCATAGGCCACTTGGCCTATTCTCATCAGAATCTGTAAGGACCTACATAATGGGGACTGATCTTCCCCGTTATCCCAAACTGCATCACACCTTTCATAGGTGACACCTTCAGGAAGAGTCAGTCATCTATGTCAAACTTTAATTCTCTCCTCCTAACAGCAACATATCACTTATGTTTGCTCTGAGCTATTCTTAATCGTTCCCAAATAAGATGAACCTCATTAGTAGCCTTAAATAATGAATCTGGATCAATCAAAGTTGTATCACCAACCTCAAACCATCCAATGGGAGATCTGCACCTCCTTTCATATAAGGCCTCAAATGGAGTCATTTAGATACTGGAGTGATAGATATTATTGTATATAAATTATATTAAAGGTAGGTGCTCATCCCGACCATCCTTGAAGTCAAGTACACATGCTCTTAGCATATCTTCTAGACTCTGGATGGTCCACTCAGCATGACCATATGTCTATGGATGTAAAACAGTGCTGAGATGAACCAGAGAACCCAAACCTCACTGAAAATATCTCTTGAACTATGAAGTGAATAGAGTACTCCTATTTGAAATGATGATCAAGGTCACATGATGCATAATTAAAATCTTCTGAAGGCATACTCTTCCATACTCCTCTTTTATTATTTGGTATGAAGGGGGAAAATTGATTAATTTGGTCATCCTATCCACAATCACCCAATAAAATCATGTTTCCTCTTAGTACGTGGTAAAACCAGTGATGAAGTCTATGTTAATGAATTCCTATTTCCAAGTAGGAATACCAAATCTCATCATCTTTCCTGCTAACTTCTGATGTTCAACTTTTACTTGCTGGTGGTATAGATACTTAGCCACATACTCCACTATGTCTTTTTCTATTTCATTCCACCAGTAAGCTTATCTCAAATCATTGTAATTTTGGTAGCACTGGGATGGATAGACTACCTAGAACTGTGAACCTCTTACTAGATCCTTTCCTTCAACCCATCAACATAGAGAACATACAACTAACCTGATAACAAAGTACACCATCTCCCCTTTGGAGAAAACCTGCACTTTCTACTTATAACCAACACCCTTCAGCTGAAGCAAAACTAGATCATTACCCTACTTTTGTTTTACCTCTGCAACCAAAGAGGACTCAGGTGCATGTTGAACTACCATACCCCCATCACCAGTCTCAATTAGTATAACACCCAAATGTACAAACTGGTGCACATCTCTAACAATTTCCCTTTTACCTTCCTCAACATGAACTAAGATCTATATATAAAGCCTACTAAGGGCATCAACAACCACAATTGCCTTACCATGGTGCTAAATCATGCTCATGTCATAATCCTTCCAAAAACTCTAAATGCCTCATTTAATGAAAGTTTAACTCCTTCTGGATAAACTTATATTGAAGACTCTTATGGTCTATGAAAATATCCACATGAACACCACACAAATAATTTATCCAAATCTTTAGATCAAATACCACTATAGTTAACTCGAGGTCATCAATCAGGTAATTCTTCTTATGGATCTTGAGATGTCTGGAAGAAAAGCTACAACCTTCTCATTTTTTCCGTTGTTAAGGGACAAATGGAAAATTTATGAAAATTTATAATCTCGTATGATTTACTTCCTCCATCATTGTCTTCCTTCTTACCTTGCATAAGGAAATAATCAAGACAAACCTTTGAAGCATCATAATACACCACAAATCCCTCAACACCCTCTAACAGGGTTAGCACTAGAGCTGAAGCCAACCAATCCTTCAATTTCCTTAAACTCTTTTCACAACCATCGAACTATTCAAACTTGACCTTTTTCTAAGTCAATCTGGTGAACAGAGCAGCTAGGAATAAGGAAACCTTCTATAAACCTCTGACAGTAACTAGCTAAAACCAGAAAACTCCTAATATCAGTCAGAGAGGTGGGTCTAGGACAATTCTTCACAATATTTATATTTTGAAAGTCAACCTGGATCTTTTCTCTAGAAAAAATATGGCTGAGGAAAGCTACAAATTTTATCCATAACTTGGACTTAGAAAACTCAGCATACATATGACGGTCTAGAAGGGTCTGGAGAACTATCTTCAAATGAATAGCTTAATCATCTTCATTTTTGGAATAGACTAAGATATCATTAATGAACACTATCACAAAAGAATCAAGATAGCTTGAACACTCTATTCATAGGGTCTATGAAAGTAGATGGAGCGTTATTCAAACTAAAAGAAATAACAACGAAAAATGACCATATCGAGTTCAAAAGATAGTCTTCAAACTGTCACACTCCTAAATTTTAGCTGATGGTAACTGGATTTGAGATATATCTTAGAGGAGCAGCTGGCACCCTAAAGTTGGATGAACAAATCACCGATTACAGGGATGGCATACATTTTTTATGATAAACTTATTTAACTGTTGGTAACCCATACACATACGTGGGGAACCATTCTCCTTACACATAAACAAAACAGGGGCTCCCCAAGGTGAGACACTAGGCCTGATGAACCCTTATCTTGAGATCTCTAAGTTTAATTGGGCCCATCCTATAAAGTAGAATAGATATAGGCTATATATCAGAAAGAGGATCAATCCCAAAATCAATTTTTTGGTCTGGAGGGATAATAAAAAGATTAAGAAACACTACTGGGAAATCCCTAACCACTGAACTTCAAGGTGGGAGTCTCAGAATCAGAGCCCTTAACTCTAACCAAATTTTATATGTAACCATTAGAGATCATCTTCTTTTCCTTGAGGTAGGAGATGAAATGACCCTTAGGCACTATAGAACTACCTCCCTACTTTAGAACTAACTCACCCAAAAGCTAGAACTTGTATATTTAGGTTCTGTACTCAACTAAGGAATAGAAAGAATGTAACTAATATATGCTAAGGATGATATTAAAATCCACTATGTATAACTCTATTGAGTCTATTTAAGTAATTTTCCCAAGGAATGAAACTGGGTGATTCTAGTAGACCAATTCGGTAACTATGGAATCACCAAGTGAAGTAGAGACTGAAAATGACTTTGAGAGATGAAAAAGATTACTCCAAACTTCAAAGAAATATAAGTTGTAACAAAAGACAAAGTAACCACCGGATCTAACAATGCAAAATAGCTAATGGAGAAAACTTGCAACATACCGGTGACTATATCAAGGAAGTCCCCTTTGTCCTGGAGGGAACCTAGGGCATATAATATGTTATCGCACTATCCTCTATCGGTATCTAAAGTAGAACCCTGTTGAGTAGTACCTGTTGGAAGAGCTACTAATGTTGCAGATTGTGCTTTGTCTGAACTCTAATTCCCTTTCCTTGCTACACAGCAACCCTTCACTCTATGACCTGGTTGGATATAACCAAAGAAACCATCTTAACTAGATAAAAATATTCCTGGATGATTCTTCCCCCACTTATTACAAGTGAAAAAAATTCATGGTGTTAGTCTGTGCATTAACCTAAGACTTAGCCCCAAAGGGCTTTTCTTTCTGAAACTGACAACTTTTGGAAGTTGGAGCTAGTGCACTAGCTGAGATGGGGCTGAATGAAAATCTCTACTGATAATAAAACCTACTGCCTCCACCAAATCGTCATTGCTGACTCTTACCAAATTGATTAAACTTTGCCACTTATTCTTCCTCTCCTTCTCTCTTAGCTTCTCCTTCTTCATCTACTAAGCATATGTCATGAATTTGGAGATATTCATGTCTATAATTAGCATTATTTTATTGAATTATTTCTTCACTAAATCATTAATACCAGACACATATATGCTCTTCCTGGCCCTAGGATCAGCAACCACCTCAAGAGCACATTTGGACAATTACATGAACTTTAGGTCATACTCATTTACTGATATAGAACCTGCATGAGGTTTATAACCTCCTCAAATTTATCCTCCATATACTCCCCCTAAAGGAACCTACCAAGAAAGGCCTCAATAAACATCTCCCAAGTAACTGGAGTAGCATAAACACCTCTATACTCCTTCCACAGGTGAGCCACATCCTTGAGCTGGTAGCATTCCAACTCAACTCGTTCCACTCCTCTTATGTATATCACCTTAAAAATCTTAAAAACTTCATCCAGAAAATTCTTAGGAACATCCTCCACCTTAGACCCTATAAATCGGGCAAACTTATTTTGACTAAGTCTCTAACCCTAGTAGAAATGTTGCCCTCGGCTAGAGCAATGGGAGTGGTATATTGTTGATTGACTTGGGCAGTGACTTCCCAAGCTAATATCTAAATGGAATCCTGAAATTCAGTGGTGCTACCTTACATAAGTTGGGCAGATGGAGCAGGATGGGCTACTTCCTTAGCCTAATGAGCTGGTTATCTATGAGGAGGCATGATTATCTTAAAGGATAGAGCACGAATTAGAAAAAGTTTGAGTTAGACCCCATAGCATGAGAGAAGTCATAAAAGAAGTGAGGAAGTTTTCTAAACATTCAGTATCCAATCCTTTGTAAGTGTGGTGCACTACACACCTATAAAAGAAACTCTACTGAACGTGGTTTCAGAATTCCCTAGGACTCTTGAACTATGGGCTTTGGTACCAAGTTTGTCGTGCCCTGAGTGTAACGCTCTGAAACTTGATCTAGAATTTTAACTATTTTATGTTCATGCTTATGTCCGAGTCCTAAAAATTTCTACTTTATTTTGGGTGATAAATTACTAAACAAAGTATGGGAGGATTTCTTGAGGTGATTCAAGGTCATAAAAATATCCTAACACAAAGTTGAGTTCATAGAATTTTCTACTTTCTTAGTTTGTATGTTACATTGTTCATAGGTCAACTTTAAACAAACATATCTCCTAATATATAAAGAACTAGGTGACCCATAACCTATCCGCAGAATTTCCTTTGAGTCTAATTTATAATGCAACTATCCATATGTCATTTTGAGTTTGAAGTAAATGGTTATGAGCATTTTACCAAAGTATGTACAGTAGTAAAAATGTTCCTAAGTGGTTTTTCTTCGAACTTCTACAAATAGGGTAAACTAGGGTTTTTCATAGAGATTTCTCTATAATATCTTGATTGTTGATTTTCTCCATCAAAGTGCTTCTAATCAGGTACGTGAGATTTCAACAAGGACAACTTTCATCTATTTTTCCCAAAACCCTTTTCTAGATAAGGTTTTGAAGATGTAAAGCATGATGGGGTTCTTATTTAATTCTTTAAATGATGATTCCCGAAGTGATGATTTACTTGATGTTTTTGAGTTTCAAATATGAAGTTTTCATGATTGATATTTAATTTTAAAAATCCTCATGAGTTAGCATGTTTTCAAAATTGAAGGAAAAAGAGAAAAAAGCTTTGAAGCATGAATTGAGCATTGTTTTCAAGGTTTACCCTTAAAACTTAAATTGAGCATTGAAGTGTCATAGTTAGTTGAATTTTTACATGATTTTGAGTATGAACTTGAAGCATGTATAAATTGACTATTTTTGACTAATTATTCCTAATTAAATAAGAAGTTAATGAAAAGTTTAATTTGACTGCATTTGCCTATTTTGTCTAAATTGAAAGTTGTAGCCGGAAGAGTCCGGGAAGGGCTATTAGTTTTATTAGAGAATGTCATTAGTTGAGAAGATTGAAAGTGAAAGTTTGAATAAATGTATTCTTATGGGAAGAGTAATGACACTAAGGGTAGGCAGAGGACCTTATACCCATAAACCTGCATAGCCAGAGCGGGGTATTATTTTTGTACCACTCAGTTGTAACTAGTAGTCTAGTTGGATTCACTAGAGAGAGTGTCTCATCCTGTGGCGGGGTATGGGATTCCCTATACACATGGTAATATGTGGAATTCATCACTTTATGTCTTGAGGTACGTCGGTTATAAAAACTCCCAAAGAGAAGCTAAAATTGAATATTTAAAAAAAAACGAAAGAAAACATGTTTTTAACTAAGTCTTTATATTTTGTTAAAAGTTGATGAGGTGAGATACGTTGATCGACTTTACTTGAGATATGAGTTTTTAACTAATCTCATTATAAACTACTAAATTGCTTATTTGAGTTAGAACTGAAGTTGAGATTTACTGTCATGCATTGCATAGTATTTGTCATTATACTGTATAGCCTATTTTAATTGCTTACATATTATGTGTATGTTTTTTATGTTGATTCTAATATTTCTTCATGTGTCTAACCTCATGCAGATATTGCTAACCAACTAAACATTTGAGGATGATACTACTTGCATTCCTAAAAGATTAGTAGATTGATGAGTCCTCATAGAATGTGAGGGCAAGCTATGGAGTTATTTTATTTTATTTGTCTAGAGCTTGGACTTTAGCTTTATTTATTTATTAGTCATTTGTCATTATACTGTACAACTTGTTTTATACCTTCCCACGTACTGAGTGCATATTTTGTGTGCTAATTCTAGTCATGTTGCATGTGTTTAACCTCATGCAGATATTGCTAACCATCCGGATTTTTTGGGTTGATACTACTTGCATTCCTAGAAGATTAGTAAATTGGTGAGTCCTCATACCATTCGAGGACATTCTATTGAGTTATTTTATTTTGTTTATCTAGAGACTGGACTGTAGCT
>JBDJHY010272924.1:0-10320 GCA_039654485.1 Withania somnifera
TTCGGCTCGCAGCATTTCCATTTCCAATTGAAATTGAATTGATTATTATATTATTGTATTCTTATTGAATATAATATTAACTTTATTCTATAAGTTGCCTGCTTAAAATTCCTTCTGTAATCTCTCATATTTAATTTGTTTGAGCTCCAAACTTCTTCCTTTTCATGTCAAATAATTCCGACACCATAATATACCATATTATCACAATATAAATTTTTTATTACTCAAGAAACAAATAAAAATATTAAGATATGAGGAAAATAATGGCTAAATATGTGCTATTTTTTACTTACATCAACTGCTCAGGTGCATTGGCACTGCAATTGTGGTGCCTCGTCACGATTACGATAGTGCGACTAGAATTTACACTTTGTGATTATGGTCTCTTGACATGATTAAGAACCTATGCTACATCAACACACATTGCAAGACCGGGTCCATGAACATAAATGTGGGACCCTGAATTCCACATGCATCACGATGGTGGCCAGGGAGCTCGATCGCGACTAATTTTATGATGGCAACATCTATAAAACAAACACATAGGATTTTATAGTCGTCAAATGGACCCCTGAGGTTAGTATGGAAACCCATGCAAGTAAACCATATATGCAACCATACTAATTTTGCTTTTTTAGAATCAAGAGAACCATCAAAACTAGCATATGAGGTCTCCTTGACCTGATACTCTCTAAGGGTCCAATTTTAACTAAAATCACCAAAAGGACCAAAATGCCCCGAGGCTCATAAAAAATAAAAGAGACCTCATTATAGACCAAAAACTACCTCCTGAATCTAATAGAAGCATCGATTTTCAATTCCGACACTTTAAGTTTGATTGTTGATGAAAGTTAACCATTTCTTTAAAATATTAACTTTGTTCTGTTGAACCACTAATACTAACCACAGATGGTATACAACAGAAAACGAAGATCCTAATAGAAAAAAATCAACATTCAGGGGATGATTGAACTGATGGATTTTTGTTTTGAGGTATCAAACTCCAAATGACCTTTAAAGTTCCATATTTCTCACTTTAAGGCTTCAAAACTTATAATTCTCAAAAACATACTAAAAAATGTTCTGTTCCCAAACCAATCATGGAACAAGACTTAGTTTAGCAGAATGCAACTATGAGAAGGATAAAATAGTAAAATACATAAAAATAAAAAAAATAACCTTGAGGGTCATTAGAACATCCACCACTAAAAATCGTTTTCTTCCTCGAAAATAAGAAAGAAGATGTACCTCAATGCTCAAAAGGATAAGGGTACTGGCTATGAAAATTAGACTCAACCTCCCAAGTAGCCTCCTCGATTGGTCAGTGCCTCTACAACACCTTCACTAAAGGTATCCCTTTGGTCTAAAGACTCTGAAATTGTGTATATAGAAGGGAAATTGGCTTCCCTTCAAATGATATACCTAGGTCCAAACTCAAAATATCCCACTGATATACATATCTACACATACCTCCAAAGCATAGAAAAATAAAAGTCTAGATGAATCATAAACAAACCAGTTGAAAAAGCTAACTTGTAAACCATATCTCCCTTCATCTCTATAATCTCAAAAGGACCAATGGAAAAAGGGATAAGATTTCCTTCTTCACGAATTTTATCACACCCTTCATGGGTGACACATTTAACCATACTCGATCTCTGTCAATGAACTTCAAAGGGCTAACTCTCCTATCAGCATAACTATTTTGCCTACTCTAGGATGTAAGCATCGAGTCTAAATTAGTCTAACTCTCTCCATAGAGTCTTGTAACTAATATATACCCCACGGTCTCCACTCAAAGTCTCAAACCATCTAATTGGATATCTACATCTCCTACCATATAATCCCTCAAAAGGAGCCATCTTAATACTCGAATGATAACTATTGTTATATGCAAAATCTGCAAGCAATAGGAATCAGTCCCAATGACCACCAAAGTCAATGGCACATTCTCAAAACATATCCTCTAACACTTAAATAGTGCGCTCTGACTAGACATCTGTCTAAGGATGAATTTTTTTTGTATATCAAGTTGAGTCCCATCTCACGCTACATATTACTCCAGAAGTGCAACGTAAACTGAGTATCTCAATCAGATATAATGGATATAGGGACCCCATGCAACTGGATTATATAAATCTGAGGTAACTCTTGAGCACTGAACTTCACTCTCACTAGAATGAGGTGCGCGAACTTATTCAATCTATAAATAACCACCCATATGGAGTCATAACCACTCGATGTTCTAGGAAATCTAATAATAAAATCCATATTTATGCTTCCCCACTTCCACTAGGGCATAGGCATCCTTTGTGATATAACACCTGACCTGTGGTTCTCAAACATCACTTGCTGATAGTTCAAGCACCTAGCAACAAAATATGCAATGTCCTTTCTGATACCAAACCTTCAGTAATGCTGAATCATATCATGATTCATCTTCATCGCCTTAGATGAATGGAATACCTCAAATTGTGGGTCTCCTCTAATATCAATGTAACAAAATCACCAGAATTAGAGACACAAATCTGCTCCCTAATCCTCAAAACTCCCTTAGAGTCCAGCATGAATGCCTTAGGCTCACCTTGAAATAGCTTATTTTTGATGATCCTCAATATAGCATCATTAAACTAGGTCGCCCGAATCTTCTCCATCAACGAAGAGCAGACTCTAAATAAGAAAGAACACCACCATCCTCATAAATATGCAATCTAACCATATTGGAAGATAGACTCTAAAATTATTTATCCAAAAGCCATTCCTCAACCTGAATAGAATCCAAACTGCCCACATTCAAGGACTTCTTGCTAAGGACATCCTCCACCATGTTATCTTTGCCCGAATGATACAAGATTGTAATGTCATAGTCCTTTAAAAACTCTAACCAATGACGCTACCTCAAATTAAGATCCTTCTAACAAAAGATATAATGAAGACTTTTGTGATTGATGAACAACTCATAATGCACTCCATAAAATATAGTGTCTCCACAACTTCAGCACAAACACAACCACAACCAACTTCTAATCATGAGTAAGGTAGTTCTTCTCATGAACCTTAAACTTCCTTGACATATAGGCTACAACCTTACCATCATTCCTCAACACTCTATCTAAGCCAACTCTAGAAGAATCAAAATACATGGTGAAGCCTTTTTCCCTCCATGATCAATGTAAGAATAGGACAAAAAATTCAATAAATATTTAAGCTTTTGAAAGCTCTCCTCACACTTATCCAACCAGTGAAAGTTCATATTCATTTGATTTAATCTAGTCAACGAAGTTGCAATTGAAGAGAAACCCTAAACGAACCTCTGATAGTACTTGGATAAATCCATAAAGATTTAAATCACAGTTAAAAAGTAGGTCACACCTAATAAGCACAGCTGCAATCTGGGATAGATTGACCATAATGCCCTCCTTGGACACCATGTTAACCAAGAATGCAATAGAACTCAACTAAAACTCACCCTTTGAGAAATTAGCATATAACTTCTCACTCGCAACCTATACAGAATAATCCTCAATGTCGAAAATGATCATCCTTGGTTTTTAAATACACCAAGATACAATCAATTATAAAAATGACAAAAGAATCCAAATATGGGCAAAACACACCGTTCATCAACTCCATGAACACGAATAGGTATTAATGAAATAAAAAGATATCACCAAGAACTCATAGTGGTCATACATAGTTCGAAAAGCCATCTATAGAATATCCAAAGGCCTAATCCAAAAATAGTGGTCCCCATAGCTTAAGTCAGGCTTAGAAAAGATGGAAACATCGTAAAACTAGTAAAATAAATCATCAATGTGAGGCAAAAAATATTTGTTCTTCACGGTCACTTTGATCAAATGCCTATAGTAAATACACATATGCATGGGCACATGCGTTTTATTCACAAACAAGACCATTTCACCACAAGGTGACACACTAGGATGAATGAAACCCTTGCTAAGAAAGTTTTGCAACTGATCATTCAATTCCTTCAACTCAACAGGATCCATACATAAGGAGGAAAATAAATGGTCTTATTTCCCGGCTCTAAATCAATATTGAAATCTATATCTTTAATAGGAGAGACACCAGGAAGGTTAGATGAAAACACATAAAAAAAACTCTCGAACCATAGGGATCAACTCTAAGGAAATGGAACAACACTAATATCCCTTACAAAGTCCAACTTTTATAGACACCCATTCTCAATAAACCTCTGATCCTGAAGGAAGGATGTAAATCTTCAAGGATATGACCCATATGTACCTTTCCACTCTACCATTGGGACACTTGACACGCACAAAGTAACGGTCTTGGCATGGCAATCTAAGATAGTATAACATGGGGAAGTCCAATCCATTCCCATAATAACACACAATATATAATATAAAGAAAAATAAAGTCTACCCAAGTCTCATACCCGAACAAGAAAATAAGATGAGATCAGTGCACCCTATCTACCACTAAGGACTCGCCCTCTGGAGTAGACACACGAAAGGGAATGGACAAATAAAGAGTTAACACATCAAAAACTATAAAAACTATGTAAATATATAAGAATGAGTAATAAACTAGATTAAGCAACACAGATGCAAGACAGTGGCAAATTGGAATGATACTTCTGATCGTTGTATCTGAGCCTTTCCCTTAGGCCAACCTAGAAAAGCATAAGACTATGTGAGCTCACTTATGGGATTAAGTGGAGCACTAGCCAGACCTCTCCCTACCTCCAGTGAACCCTTGCCAGTCCGTGCACCTCTACCTATCTGTTTATCTTCTCTACCTCTAACTAGAGGCTTAGATGCTTTACTAGAACATTCAGAGGCTTGAGAAGCATGCTAAAACTCGAACTACATGTATGGGTAAAAAACCTCTATATATGACTAGTATCACCATAAGTACTCTAGGGATTTTAGGGTGGTGTGTGAAATCTCAGAACCCTTCCCCCCGACCTAAAAACCTTTAAGGAGACCCGTATGAACTTTGTGTTGGGCTGAAAGCACTTTGAATTGTTTGGCTAGTGCTAAAGGTCAGCATGTCTCCTGTAATGGTGCTAGCAAGTTAGAATGACTACCATGTTTCAAAGTTACCCTACCTCCAGATAAAGTTGCTGAGAACTGTTCAAAGAAATGGGTCTTGTTGCCCCTATAATCCCGGATTTGTTCCCTATGCAACTACTCAAAACTCTAGCTGTCTTGATCATACTCTACAAAGTGGACCCTCCATCTGGAAGGTTGTAAATACTATTAAGAAGAGTGTAAAGATCTACCACCTCATAAACTTAGATATATTATCTCACTCATTTGGAAAGATAGATAATGCATGTCTAGTATTTCATAGAAACGAGACACATACTCATCAATTGTCATACCTTCTTGATCCAATGCATCAAACTATCAATGGAGACCATCCCTTACTCTATGTGACATAAAATCTCAACAAAAGCATGGGAAAACATCTCAAAAGCCATGAGAGGAGATCCAACGGGTGTAGAATCAATTTACGAGCTCCACAACTGTTTAGTTGGCCCCTAAAGCTACAGTATTGTATAATATACCTCATGAGGAAACCATCCCCGCACTCTGTATTAGCTAGTAACACATTGTCAAAAACTCATATGGGTCCTTTCCCTGCCTACTTAAAATTATGGTGGGTCCATCTTATGGAACCACTCATATCTCCTTGCTTGATCATCAAATATCTCTGTTATGACATCACTCGTAGTCTTTAAACCTAGAATCTGTAACTCAAGACCTCTATGAGAGATCAGTGGATGTAACAGTTGTAATTGAACCAATGGTGTCTATCCTACTGGGACCTGAACTTCGAGTGGATGATCCATTTAAACTAGAACCACTAGTGGCTGGACCACCAAATCATGCATCACTAGTATATCTCTCTACTCTAGTTTACTGCCCTGTGACGTACCGCCCTATGTTATGCTCTCCAATACCCCTTAAACTTTTAGGAGGGTGTCTTGTATTAACAGGTCTTCCACATAATAAGGAGGGATCTATACCTCATCCCTCCTAATTTTAGGTTCAGGCGAGGTATCTCTGGCTTTTCCCCTAACTGGGGCTACTCCCCTAGACCTACTCCTGGCTCTAGCTTTGTCCCGACTTCTCTCTTAGGTAATAGGCACTTGAACATCATGCTCATCTCTATCATGGCAACTTTAGTCCTCATCATATATAAAAAAAGGACATAAGTACTAAAAAACACGCGAATCAACCACACAATGTAGAAAATAAAAAGAATGAAGAGATGTCTTCCTAGAGTGACGTAGCCTCTCAAGGATAAGTAACATATGACTCTGCACTGATTTATGATATTCTACAAAACTTTATAAACCTAGGGCTCTGATGCCAACTTGTATTGACCTAAAATTCGAGCTTGATGGAACCTACCTTCCCAAACCTGGTAGGTCAATAGTCTAACTATAATCGAAGTGAATGTGGAAGTAAAATACATAAAAACATCCTATAAACAGAAAATCATATCTATTTTTATAAATAATCCCCAAAGATTAAGTTGCCACTATTTATAAGACACTATAGATTTCTTTACAAGTAAATTCAAATGAAAAAATAGTCTTAAAAAGTAAAGACACTATGAATGTAAAAGATATATAAGTAGTCTTCAGAAACTGATGAGAGACGACAAGCTAACTCTGAGTACTCAAAAGCTCCTTGTCTAACAAGAGAGAGAGAGAGAGAGAGAGAAAGAGAAAGAATTCCTACATCTAGGACTCAACACCCACAAAGAAGGAAAGATAAGCAAGGAGTGAGTACAAAACAACAGTAATCAACAACGTCCTCAGCTAGTCTAACTATGAAAATAAAACAAAATCCCCTGACACCTAACTGATCCTTTTATACTATAACTTGCAACAATTTTTAGATTTATACATAAACCCAGTCAACAATATAAACTAGAATATACGGATCCGAGTGAATACTCGATATTCTCAATCATGAAATATAGGTAATATGCAACAATTATGACGATAAATATCAAAGAAGGTCTCACAAAATCATTTATAAACCATATAATCACAAGTCATTAGTAAATTGTGAATAATTCCTAGTCATTAACTCAGTATTAGGTAATTTCAATAAATCAGTCGAAACAGACAAATGGTCAATGCCATATATCAAATGAAAGAAATGCATATGCATGTTTGTCTCATGTAAACACCTGTTAACATTTATTTATTTCTTATCTAGGACCCATGGAGGACTCGTGACATCCCTGTACTTCATCTTTCACAAACTCCAGAATGGTCCTTAGATGATTTAAATCAACATCACAAACATCTGGATAATCTATCCAATAGCTCAAACATCCGAAAACAAACCTCGAACTATCTACTAAATCAAACATCCGTAAAGGGGCCTTAGACTATCTATCAAATCATTTTCCATTGCTCACAAAATTTCATTCAAATCTCATATTCAAATATCACAAAGTGAGCAAGTATCATATACAAATTATTGAAATATCAAAATTTTAAAACCAAAAATAATAATATCGGGCTCTCATGGGAAATCACTATCAAGTATATTTTTTCTATCTCAATCCAAAATCAACGGGCAGTGTCAATAAAAAATACATAATTAAGCTCCAAATTCTACACCAAGATATCATTTTCAATCACATAAGTTAAATCAAAGCAACTCAAATCTCAAAACAAATTATATAACTCAACAATTTCTTAAGAAGCTACTTTATAACAAACTTTCTTATTAGGCCCTACATGTTTGATATTATGTAATGACCCTCGTGGTCATTTATGATAAATACACAATGTTTTGCATTTTAGAGTGTTTCAGCAGTTGCCTCAAGTCATTTATGACTTACGGAGACCGGTAGTTCGGTTCCCTAGTGGTTCGGTTGAGAAATATCTCAAATTGCCTGTTTTAGAGCCTAAAACTAAGTACTCATTGACCAAAATCAACTTTCCTTCAAGACGATCTCAGAATTAAATTCAGACAGTTCCGTTAGCTACGGAATGTCAACCAAAGTCAAGATTGACCTTAAGTTTGTATTTCAGAATTTTCATTTGCAATTTATGCCAATTTATGGATCTTAGTTAAGTTTAAGGCCTAAAGTGGATTTTGGGTGGTGTTTTGGTGATTGGAGTGTCGGATCAGAATTCTGATGCTTTCAGAAGCTCTAAAATGGTGAATTTAGGCTAGTTTGACCCTTGGTATGCTTCCCAAGGTGTTCGTGCTCGATTTGAGTGGTTATGTGGCAAGTTAGAATTTTTCTAATTTTGTTTAAGTCTTGGTTGGGGGTCATTTTCACTCAAACGATCTAAAATGTCATTTTTGTCAATTTCATTGAGTCCGGAATGTATTTTCAACATAAAATACATATTTGGTTTGTAAAATTTGGACTTTGTTTTATTTTTGAAACCCCGGTAAAATTTCAAAATAATTGACGTTTTCTGGTGCAGCTTTGACTGATTTATCATTCAAAATACTGATTTATCGTCCATGACTGATAAATCGGCTAAAACTGCCAAAAAAGTGGAATGTCCGAAAAATAGGACCAAGTGTCTGATAAATCGGTAGTACCAATTTATCGACACTTTTTTCCGATAAAATGTCACCTGGAAGCTTTTTATATAGTATTGTACCCGTTTGGGGGTATTATTTTCCAACTTTTTCCCTTGTTTTCTCTCAAAAATTGGTGCGATTTGTCTTAGAAATTCTCCCAAAGTTCCTAGAAAAGTCCCTTAAAGATTTTGTGCATCATCTCACCTTTAGTAAGTGATTTCTTCCGTTAAATTTCATTAAAATTTGAGTTCTTCCTCCATTAATTCCCTAGTCATACTCTTGATTTCTTCAATTAGACTCAAAGTTACATAGTAATTCCTTTCTTCTTAGGGTGATTATTCATCGTAGTAACATTTCCTTTTCTGAATTCATGTATAAATTCAGAAAGTTTGATTCTTTAGCCCTTTTATGTTCAATTTTTACAGGTTGTTCAAGGGTTTTCCCTTACTCTAATTGTGCTAATTTTGGAGCACATGTTCCTGATGATGTTCAGAACCCCGTGGCGATGTTTATTTCGTTTAATAAGCGGGCCCCGCAAGTCCATTTTAGGCCTAATTTTAGGCCCAGTTCGAAACCTAGCATAAATTATACAGCTAGACTTGTATTAACATATCAAACACATTGATGCGATTTTCAAAGAATTTAGAGATCGTTTAATGTCATTCGGAGTAAGATTCGTAAATTTACAACGTATTATCATCGGACGACAAGTAGGCTCCGTAGGCTACCTCTGGGCTTATAGCTTTATTAATTGTACAAAATAGCATCTGTGGGTTTGGTATCTAGGTGGATATAGTAATCATGTAAAGTTCTTTCATCCGTTTCATGTTGATATTTATATGTTGTCACCCAATTGATATGGTACTGGAAATTGGCTAGATACCTTTGTAGGGCATAGGAAATTGTTATTACATGTTCATATATTTATTCATATACTTGTTGATATATTTTGCATTCATGACACGAGAGGTTGGGCTTATGGCTCCGATGAGAGTGCATTGGGATAGGTCAGTATCACCACTTGATTATTGAGACCCTTGAGGTTTGATATTTGGGATGCGAGGTTATGATTAAGTTAGAGATCGTACGTGGTGACACACCTCTATGGACCTTGCCTATGGGCTACGGCGACACGGGAGGGTATAGGGCGGAGGATATATATACCTTGAATATTTAGGTTAGTCTTCCATGGGTTCTGCCTATTGGGCCTACGTGTATCGGAGGAGATGTGTATGCAGGATCGGTTACTTCATATGTTTGAATTACTTTTCTGCACTTGTTTTTCTTCAGTATACCCTGGATGAGATGTAAGGCCTAAAATGAGCGTATTTTCTGTGTACAGTTCGCTTCTATCTTGGGGACTTGTCAGGGTTTATTGCATTACTTTAGCATATTTTTTACTGTTGAGTTGTTATTGCTGGTTAATTGACACTTTATGATAATTGGGATTTGTGTCTTAGCTTATTATTAATTCATTCATCTTTTACTTGAGGTTACTGGTAATACCATCCTTGTTCTACTCTTGTCTCTCTTTGACTCCTGTTTATTGCATTATTATCCACATATATTATTGCAAGTATTTCAGGTACGTCTTCCTCCATGGCCTAAGATCCTATTATCTCAGCTAGTGATACATGTCTCTTTGATACTTGATTCCTATTTGAGTAGCTAGCTTCCCTGGTTGTGCTCTTTGTTTCTGTGACTCCTTTCTTGTATTTCGTTGTTTACAGTTTTTATTATTGTTATGTGCCTAGTGGGA
>JBDJHY010272945.1:0-10319 GCA_039654485.1 Withania somnifera
AATATAGGGTCCCTAATCATTAATTCCAAAACCAACCAAAACATGGGTTCTCTAACCAATAGTGCCAAAACCATACCGGAACATGGGGTCCTTGACCCTTAGTTCCAAAACCATACCGGAACATGGGGTCCCTGACCCTTAGTGCCAAAACCATACCGAAACATGGGGTCCTTAACCCTTTGTTCCAAAACTATACTGTAACATGGGGTCCCAAACCCATAGTGTGAAAACGATACCGTAACATGGAGTTCCAGACCCTTAGATCCAATATTGGGGGTATTTTCCCTATTAGTGCCACAAGTTACCTTCTGAATAATAGTGCATCATTCGTGACAGTTAAACATAGCCTACCTAGGCACCGGAGAGAATACTCATCTTAATTAGACCACCGAAAGGTCCTTAATTGGCAAAGAAACATTTTTTTGATTAGGGAAAGACGTGCGCTAGGTGATCAAAGCGAGGAAATGAGTTAAACATACCCACAAAGTGAGTAAATTTGATAAAATACTGGTCACAAAGGTTAAACAATAATCCACCTACCCAGAGACGCATTCAAGCATAAGAATTTAGCAACATTGGAAAATCTACAATGGGAGCTCAAACAAGCTTTTTTAGGGGAAGACTCACCAATTCGAGGGTAATGAGACCAAGAACGAACTTCCCAACTGAATTGAGCTACTCCAATAGATATACCCTATATTTTAGAGGTGAAATAACAATGGAGGGGGAGTGAAATTTTGGAGGAGAGATGAGGAAAATAAAACAGGAATACAGGCTGCCAGTTTATAAACTAGACGCGACACAGCGTAATGGCGCTGAACCACCACGATCACTCTAAGTAAAAAAAGTGGGGAATTGATGCATTCATGCAAAACAGAGAATAAGTTGGTTTAGTACGATCATGAAAAAGGGATTGTTTGCACTGATCACCTGGAACCTGCAGAAATCTGCAACAACAAAAATTTCTAAATGGAGGCATGGAATAACACCGGAGTCCAAAAACAACAAAACCAATATAGGTTTTGGGTGGAAAACATATTTTGGATTCAATGGAATCTACAAAAAGATCAAAGGTCGTCATTTTAACAAACAAGACCCCCAAACCAAAACTAATCAATAGGAGCAATTTTCCAACTTTTCATAAACTAACCCAAAACTAGTCTGGACACCCCAGGAAGACAATTAATGACTCAACTAGTCCAAAATCACCATTCTGGAGCTGATGGAATCTTTGTAATTCCAATCTGATGCTCCGATCACCAAAAGATCGCCCAGGTTCCAAAATAATCTTCGGCTGAACTATATTTCCATAAAATAGCTCAAACTCAAAAAAAACCCGGGACATGAACTTAAGGTCCATATAGATCAAATTTGACATTCCAGAGCTAAAGGAACTATCATAATTCAATTCTGAGTGTGTTTTTAAAAAATTCACTCTCGAGTTCCTCCATTTCAAAACTAAAACTTCAAAATAGGAAAATTGAGATAATGGACTATTGAACTGCCAGGGACATGAACTAATGGTCTCGTCAAGTCATAAATGACTTGGGGAATCTATCAGAAAGTTATAAACACAGAAAAAGATGAAAGGAAATTAAATGATCAACCAGGTCATTATACTGGATCATTGAACCAACTAAGAGAAAAGAAGAAACTAAGTCAACCTTATGGCGCAGGGATCAAGAGATTTTCCTTTTCCATAAAGGATCAGGGGGCATTACATTGAGAACTAACTTGCATTTCGCTCCACTATGGAGAAGGTGATAGATTAAGGACAGATCAGACTGGAATTTGCATTAGATTAGTGTTGAAGAAAAACAGCCAGAAGAAACAGAGTCTAGTTTTATCCAAAAAGCTTTTAATATAGCAAGAGTATTGTATTTTTTTTATCTTATTATACTTACAAATTTAATGAAGTGTGTTGGGCCTGAATTCCTCCCCAAAGGATACATAGGTAGCTTTATGACTCGTCCCCTATTATGAAAAACCTTTTATTCCCTTAAATATCCTGAAGTGAGAACATTCTTTTTCACTAAGTCTTGATCACAAAAATTCTTGAATATCATCCAAAAATGGCAAAGAATCATCTATATATGTTTATGGGATTTGATATTTTACATTAAATGTTATTGACGTAGTATTTAACAAATTTTATCCTTGAGTTATTCTCATCTAACAGGTAATGTTAAAGCTGGTTTGTGTTGAAGAACTGGCAGACAATCTCTGTTTCACCAGATCTAAGTCACACCAGAATTCCCATCCAGACCCACAGTCTTCACTTGATACAATAAAAATGCTCGGTACTGACAAGGAAACTAATATGAATAAAATCACAGTTCACAATAATCTAATAGCAGAACAAAACCAGAGCATCTTTGATATGACACAAAGGTTGGAACAATTAGGAAAGGAAGTAAAGAAAGCTAAGGATATGGCTAACCTTTTTGCTTCGGCTAAAGTATTGCTTGGAGCTACACAAGGACATCTACTCCAAGTTCCTCCTCTGAATGTTAAAAATCCCTCCAGAAACATCTACCATGAACTATTGCATGTAAATTCATCTTACCAAGACTGCACCCCTCATACCTAAAACACCAAGTGAGAGAACAACCCGAGACTATACTATCCTCAAAACCCCTTGCCTACTCCCCAAAACAATAAAATTGGAACCATCAATTCTCATAACATCCCTTTTATGTTAAACCCAAATGATCGTACTCCATATATTCTCACACTCGCCTAGAAAAGTACAACTCAAAGGTCCCTAATACAATAGTCCAAGCATCTCTCTGAACTGTCTTGCATGATACCACACTTCCAGAGCCTTACCCTATTCCCCAGAACTTCGAGGATGATAGGATGCGAAAAGATTTTAACAACCAGAAAAGATAAGAAAATATGTGGATGAAGGAAAATATAGCCAACGTAAAAGAAATCAAAGGAACTTCTAAGGAAACTGGATATGGCTTTGATGATTTTTGTATGTACCCGAACCTAGACTTACCAGTAGGCTTTAGGACTCCTAAGTTTGAAACTCTCAGCGGCAGTGAAAACCCTACCGCCTATCTAAGAATCTACTACAACCAGATGGTAGGGGCCAAAAGGAATGAAACATTATTGATTAGGTTGTTTAGTCATAGTTTAAGAGGTGAGGCAATGGAATGGTTCACTATTAAAGATCTTAAAAAATGGACAAGCTGGAAGTCTATGGTCAAATACATCATGAAAAGCTTTCTTACAACATTTAGGTGGTCCCTAAAAGATATTCTCTAGATAGTATCTGTCAAACGGCCAATGAATACTTTCGAGACTATGCTTACCGATGAAGAAAGGAGGAAAAAAGAGCAACTGGTCTAAGGATAAGATAGTAGCCATCTTTATGAGGACTCAACAGCAAGAATACTATGACAAAATGATCTCAGCAGTCCGACCCATTTTTCCAGACCTAGTAAAAATGATAAAACTGTAGAAGAGGTTATATAAACAGGTAAGATTATCTGAATATCAGGATTCACCAGGTTTCAAACAAGAAAATGGAAGATGTATAAACTACTTCACCTCTCCTTAGATCCAATCTTAGGAGATATCTAGGGCCCAACATATAAAAAGCCACATTGATACCATTCTACAACACCACCTTACAAATCTCCTAACTAGTATTCTTCACCTAGAAAAATCCTCCAATCATTCCACCAAGTTACTTTCTCCAAGCCAATGCAGAAGCAACACATCAAAATATCAGACCTCTTAGCAAAACACTGCACCAAATTACAATGATTATCTAAATTCTCGAATATACCTAAAAGTAGAAGAAAACTCCAACCCTTAATATTAATCCCAAACAAATCAAAATAATTCCCTATGGGAAAACTTCAAAAGAAAACCACCAAGAACATTTACCCCTTTGGCAGAAAGTTGGGCTCAATTGCTAGTAGGATTAAAGGTCGTTGGACTCAATCAACTTCTACATAATCAGACCATCAATATCGAGACTTATTTCTATCAATTCGACCATTAATGTGCTTATCATCCCAGTAGGGTAGGACATGATACAGAGGACTAACCTTATTTGAAGCGTAAGATAAAGATCTGATAGATCAGAAAGTAATCACTCTCCAAACTGTACTAATGTTAACAATAATCCTCTTCAAAATCATGGAGGAGCCAGTCTTAACATAATTGAGACTAAAAAGGAATGGTTAATCAGTAAAAAACCTTGTAAAATAAGCATTATAAAAGACAATTGTAGTGGAAGAAGTGGCCAAAGCTATTAGCAGCCTTTAAAATTGATGAAAATCCCAAGTTTTTGGTTACCACAAGCCTTCATTAGATCTTTTCTTTGGTTCCAGCATAGAAGAAATTCACTGTTGAAATACCATCTGCTCATCATATGAACTATTTAGGAAGACTCTATATGCCTTACGAGTTGGTCAATGATGACTATAAGAAAGACCAATAAAGGAGAAAGGTCATTGAAGGTGAAGTGGAAGAATTTTAGAGAAATATGCAGCCAAAGAAGTAATCTATCGTGAAGCACCTTGAGAAAACTCCAGCACAAATATCAATACTAGCAATGTTGATGAGTTCCCCACACCACCAGCAAGCTCTTCTCAAAGTTCTGGATGATACATATGTGCCTACAGGACCTAATGGAAAAGACCTCCACTATGATCAGAAGGGTGGTAAGAAGCCATAAGATTTGTTTTAGCAATGATAAAGTACCATTCGAAGGAGTAATGCACAATAAAGTTTTGCATGTCACTGTGAAGTGCAGAGATCAGATAATCACCCGAAAGTTGATCAATGACCGGTCTGAGATGAATATTTGCTCATTTTCTACTTTGACTCAGCTTAACTATGATATTAGGAAAAATCAAGCAAAGCTACATGAATGTTTGAGGTTTTGATGGAGGACAAAAAGACACTGTAGGGGAAGTCCATCGGGTGTTCAAGATGGACCCGTTGAGCTTCAAGCTAAATTCCATGTGACGTATATCAATCCTAGTTATAATCTATTACTAGGACGACCATGGATCCATACCACTGGGGTAGTACCCTTTATTCTGCATCAGTTGATGAAATTTGTGTGGGATGGTTAGGAAGTAACTATTAAAGGAGAAGGAATCCACCTCAATCATCCTAGAGGGATGGTGCTTGTGATTGAAGAGTCTCCTAAGAAAACTGAATTTTTTCATTACTGAACTGGTGCTACATGTAAAGACATAGTTCCTTATATTCCAATTTCCTCAGTGTACAAAATGATAGCCCCTATCATTTTTGCGAAGTGATTATGAGACTGGTATGGTACTAGGAAAGAATATGGATGGAATTGTGAGAAAATTAGTATTCCCCAAAAATGCTTCAAATATTGTATAGGATATTAGCCTATAGAAATTCCTGAATTGAATTTGTTTAAAATTGGCCCAGTCTATTTTTTTCATTTATTCATGCTTATTTTTTTGTTTTATTTATTATTATTGTCTTCTAACTCTTTCTATTTTTGCATGCATGACTTGGGCCATGGGATCTGTGTTATGTGACTGTATGGGCTATGGCCCATCGGAGTATTGAATTCAGTCCGAATTGAGTTTCTTTCCCTTTCTTTTTTTTATTTTATGTAATTCTTTATATGTATGTGATATATTTGTATAGAATCAAGCGTGGCGCCCAGAGTTGTAAAATCCCTTAAACTTTTGGCATTAATAAAATAAATACTTTAATTTATATATCCTTGTCAATCAACATTTTTATATAATTTCTTATCATTCAGGCAAAAAACTTCTATTTTCCCTGAAATGACCTGGACCAATAAGGAAATCCCAATTCATTGGGCCTTTCGATATGTAAAAAATACCAGTAATTAGTTTTATTTTAAAAATGGATTTTACAAACTTAAATTTGTCAAAGGTGTTTCTCTTAAGATGCAACATGATTTCAAAACATTTATATCATTTTTCGTTTCATAAATATACTTCGACAAATATTTAAAAAATTAACAAAATATCATTTTCCAAGATAGGTCTATAACACATGGTGCTATAAATCATATAAAGCATAACCCATTTTGGGATGTTCCTGAGGTGCCTTAAAACCCTTTCTCGGGACATTGTGAAATCCTTACCAAAATCTCTTAAACCCTAGGTTTTGTTCCTGATTTCAAAATCTAGAGTTTTACATCAGAGTTTTCTTAACTTCTTTAAAAAATTAAATGGTGACTTTTTTTCATTTCAAATTATTTTCGAACTCTTTTTGGGCTAACTTGACCCTTAGCCATTATAGATTTAATAAACTAAGACGATTGGATTTTTTTCAAAAATAAAAAAAGGGAAAACAAATATTCTAAGTAAAATAATAATAGATACCACTCGAATATTCAAATGGCTCCATTTAAGGCATTATATGATAGGTGATGTAGAACTTTTGTAGTCTTGTTCGGTGGATTTGAGGTTAGGATTTAGGTATTTGATTTTCTGTGCAATTTGTTAGAAGGCGAAGTTGATTCAGGAGAGATATTATACAGCTCATAGAAGGAAAAAGAGTTATGCTAATCTCACTAGAGCCACCCCCTAGGCGGGACTAGCATCCTCACCCGCCGATCACCCTAGAAGCCTTGGAAGAGCCACTTGGCCATGCCTGGCTCTATCAATCATATTCAGTGGAAGCAATGGCATACAATACAAGAACAGTGGTGAACCTCACAAATTTCAAGAAATATATGAATAAATAATAAAATACTCGATATCCAAGTCTGACACAATCTATGTCTGAAAGCCACTAACAAACTAGATACCACAAATATACTAGAACAACACTCCTAGCTAGCTAAACATTGAATAGAAATACTGTCTCAAAGTCTAACATCTAAATCAAGGAAAAATAATATAACTCCAGCTTGCTCCAGAATAAAGTGGAAACTCACCACTCTGCTTCAACTCTTCTAGGAATAAGGGTCCAATTCAACTGCGGATATCTAAAAGGTTGGCCAAACATACATTAGTGAAAGCTATGCAGTGCAAGAAAGTACCTAATCCGTACATTTGAATATAATAAGCAGGTGACAGGGTTAGTGTAACTGGATATATTAACAACAAAGAAAGTAGTTGTGAAATTCATTACTATATAACACATGCCTAGGCTACCGTCTGTTGACTCAAATAAGAACAATATCTACAATAAGATCATATTTAGTCAAAAAGCCTTCTTTTTATACTTAACTCTTTATTTTACTCATTTTTTACTATACTAACTCACTGGCACATAATTGACAATACTGACTTACTAACATATAACTGATCATGCTCACTTACTAACACCTAATGACCATGCCTACTAAAACATAAATGATCATGCAGAGTTACTAACACACAACTGACCATACTAGCTTACTAATACATAACTGACCATGCCGACTAACTGGACAAATAACTGACCTGGGAGGTTCTCTAACAAACATACCGTGTGAACATATATCTCTATATTGGGTGGGGTCCCAAACCTTCCAAATAAGGGCCATGTCTAACTCCTTATGGATCCACTAAGCCTGAACCATTAACACCACTTTGGGTCATGAATGTACCTATGTTTTGCGAGATAGGGTATGGGACAAGGACTATGTTGTCCAAAATCCTCTCGGTGCTAATACTACTCATAAAACTTATCATGAACTAAACATAAATAACCTATATCTATCTTGACCACATAACGGCCCATGAACTTATAAGTGCCTGTCTCTGCCTTGTCACTGTCATATTATCATGTTCTAATATTCTTTTAGTTAACTGACTCATGATCTGTTATTAGACTTTAAAATACAAACCCTTAGGTTATAATTCAAAAACTAACTATGACCATGAACTTCACCCTACGACTAACCATACCATGAACCATGAACTCAAATAATGAAAACATGCCCAAAACATGACTGACCAAGCCTATACACTCCACATAAGGGACTTGAACTCATAAATTATAGCAAGCTTGACAATTCATAATTATTTATGCGACTATAACATAAAAATGTATATATAAATATGATCATGAACAAGAGTATATAAAATATATGATCTAATTACATGAACACTAATTATGGGATTTACTCTAAAATCTCTACATCAAGAACATGAATTTCAAATACTGGGAAGTTGGGCATAAGCAAGAAAAACTTTTTAAAGTCTCACAACTTGAATTAGTAAAAATCTATGGAGAAATATGAGGATAAAGGTTGTACTAATATCTCTTGAGTAAACCCTGGGCTTTAGGGAAGAAAAACTATGTTTATTCTCTTCTCCTTTGCTTTTTTCTTATTTTGGGGAAGAATTTGGGAGTTTGATTGTATAAATATAAGGTATCATAGGTAGTATAGAAAATAAATAATTCCCCTTGAACTTTACAACATTAAAGGCCCCAAATGATGTAGTATCGATATTATTTAATGAATTAGAAGTTACCAAAAGATCCCAAGGAAAAAGAGTAAACATTTCATCCAAAAACATAGAGTGGTGTCGCGCCCCCTTCTATGGAACGCTAAGGCCATGTGGAACCCATACCGCTACTGCTATAGAGTCGTTTTGTGCCTCTTCATAGACCTTTCTATGGATAGGTTATGGGTAGAATAAATCATTATATATTAGTAGATATGATTATTTTAAGTTTACCCATGTATAAAGTAACAACAAAACTAAGCCAGAAGGGAAGGCCTTGAACGCAACTTTGTGTTATGAATTCTTTATGAACTTGAATCACTTCAAGCACTCATTCCAGACTTTATTTGGAATTTTATAACCTAAAGTAAAGTGGAAATTATTAGGACTCACACTCAAAATGAATGTAGAACGATTCAAATTTTGGCTCAAATTTCACGGTGTTACATTATCTCCCCCTTGAGATTATTCATCCTTGAATAAAAACACTTAGTTATCATATATACTACAAACTGATCAGAAAAATGGAAGAAACTTAAAACATCGCCTTCATTTATACCTTAACTAAACTATCAAGCACTCAACTGTATCATAATTGACCTCAGCATCAAGAAGCTCATCAAGTAGCATATAAATGCATGAATAGGTACTCATACACTGCTACTTTAACTCAACAGCAATACTCTACTCAACTTATGCATGAATACACCTAATGGAATTAGTCAATTCTAAATAGTAAATGCATCAAACACTAGCAAGAACAGATGAATAGATAGGATATTACCTCAGACTAGAGTGAAATTAATATGAAACTGAGAATGATTTCTTGAGATGAACTGATTTTTATCATATCACCTTGGGTCTTCTTAGAGCCTCACTTATCAAATTGTCTGAACATATCATTAATATGATCTACGCCCATATAGTAGGGAAACCATAGGCTTGGACATAAGACTCATCCGAATATGAAGTTATATAACAAAGACATAAAAGGTATGGAGTGGGAATAGGGCTACTCTTGCTTCAGCAATACAATTGAAAATCCCTAGCTTAGCAATCAACCTTTATACTCCCTATTCTAACATACTCTGCTCATTCTTCAGAAGCTATGATTTTCATAAGGGTATTGGTAGCTATAAACTTCTGAGGTTAACCCACATACTCTTATTTCATTCAAGCCTAACTCGGAGGTGCAGAGAACAACATGTAATACGATCATACTAGTATAAGCCTAAAGATTTTGATATTCTATATCCACAAAAACAATACTCCCTTTTATCCCTACCAAAATCACCCTTAAGGTCTAATCAAGGAGTCACAAACCAAATACTATAACCAGTTACGCATTTGTCAATACCATATTCAAGCCTGTTAGTATAAACACACTCACTTTATGGCTTCTTTGAAGATAAACCTAAACCATATGGGTATCTTCTTAACACCACTAGAATCACTAACCTAAATGTTTAATACAAGTACATTTAACATCTTAGGTGATAAAGGCACCCCCAACACTACTGACTGATCATACAATGTCTTCTATTATAACTGCTACTTAAATTTTTTCACTATCATCTATCTCATAATACATGGAATCACTATTAGGAAGTAAAGCATAATGATAAAATATAGAAGTTACAAATAATGGTCTTGTTAGAGTATGTAACCAAACTAGAAGGGGGGTTGAATAGTGTGTTGGTATTTAGAATTTTTTTGCGGAATGAATAAGGGAATGAAAATGGCAACCAAGAACAAAAAGGATTTATAGTGGTTTAGCCTTGCCTACCTCCACTACCTAAGTTCAACAACTTAGGCTTTTTCTCTAATAACAATTTTCAACACAATCACTTTCAAGCAAAGTAAGAACTATTACAACTTCTTGAACTTCGTCTCAAGAAC
>JBDJHY010272986.1:0-10319 GCA_039654485.1 Withania somnifera
TTGCTAAACTTTGTTAGTAGGCTAAGGTACCTATCTTACCTAGCATTAATATGGGCATCGATACCCTAAAGACATAAAATGTGAAGAGGTCAGTTGGAGGTGAAGAAGCAAAAAAGAAGCGGCCATATCCGCTGCTAGAATAGGGTCCAAGGATCCAATAGGCACAGACTCTACAGATGCTTCTTTCATCCTACTGTACACAGGGATTCTAGTGCCTTAGTACCACAGGGCCTTCTCCCCAGTCAGTATACTCATCTTATACCACCATCATTGTTCGATTACACTATAGAAAACTTTGCTAGACTATCTAAAAGGGTTAATTTAAGTGAGAGTCAGTTAGAGGTATTGTCAGTTGAGGTAGAGTTGCTGATGGATCATTAAACTAAGACAGCTTTCGAGTGCATGACACCATGCAAGAAAGAATTGACAATATGGAGGAACAAATGAATAAGAACCTCCATCTTATGATCCCTTCTGAATGGGCTAGGTTTCAGGTTAAGCTCGAGCAGCTATGCACTGATGTTACTGCCTTGAGCAGGGTCACTATCCTATTAGCCCAACACTGGTAGATCTTATTATTTTTTACGATGAGGAAATAATATTAAGCCTAGAAGAGATTCAGTCCAAGAGAAAGGCCGTTATAGAAGTTGGTAAGAACCAGGAAGAGTCTGCAAGAAAGAAAAAAAAAAGAAAAAGAGGAGGAATATCCGCCATGAGGTAGATTATTTAGAAGAGGCACTGAGGGCATTTAAGAAGATTTTTATGCTCTATGAGGATAAATGGAGAGAACAAGCGATGGGTTCTTTAGAAACATAATGCCAGCTGAGTCTGACACTTCAGCAGGGTACCCCCCGCTACTGCAGAGCCAAGTGGAGTAGCAGGCACTGTATCCCAATAGCTATCTGAGGTTTCTCCTGAGAACAAGGATGTGACCTAGAATCAATGGACATTAATGAACCATCATTGATGGACGTTGCACATGACACGATCAATTCGACTCTGTGATTTTATGGCACACTTTTTCTTTCCATTTTTCTAGCTCTTTAATCTATTGTGCATTGAGGACAATGCACCATTTCTGTGTGGGAAGGGGTGTACCTTGTTTTTATTTGTTTTTTGTTTGCTTCTAAGAGTTTTTTTTTCAGATTCTTTTCCCTCAGGCATGTTATCTAGGAGAACTAGCATGTTATGGTCATTTTTTATTTTGATGTTTTTTCAATTATTCATTTTTATGTATTTTTTATTTACTAATTTGGATGTACTCTATTAAACATTAATACTCATGTATATAAGCATTTTCAAGTTTTGATTGTATTTTATTCTACAATTGTGGTATAGTAAGGGTGTTACTATTGATTGTATTTGTATCTCTCTATGTCATATGCTTAATGAGTTTGAATTGAAATAAAGTATATACTTGAGAGTAATTTTGTGTAATTATTTGTGTCTATGATATCTAGAACTTTCCCGATTCAAACTGTAACTAAGTTGAAAGTATGTTTATATGAAAATGATCCTAGTCCTTCTTTGATAAGTCACTAAAGCCTTAAAGAGTCACCAACCAATTAATGAATTTTCAAGTTGAACCTTTTTATGTCTACTAGAACCAAACTGTTTAAGTACCCTCGAAAAGAAAGAGATGAAAAAAGAAGAGGTTTTGTTGTGGCCCTCATTCCCTGTTGGATATTGTGAACTTATACTTGGGCATTGTGACCCAAGTCTGGGGTGGCATGGCAAAAAACTTCACAAAATAACAAGTGGTAATCAATCTATCTTGGCCCTGATTCGGTAGTGCATAATGTGTCTTCAGCCTAAGTTTAACTTTAGGTTGAGGATGACTACCATGAACCTGTCATTAGCTTTGGAAATAGTAATCAAATAAATCATGAGAAAAAGCAAAGGGGAAGATTTCATGTTGTAGGAAAAAAAGGGACTCAAGGTCAAGTGTTAAAGAAAAAAATGTAAAGGAAAAAAAGATGGAAGAAGAAAAGGAGGGTAACAGAACAAGTTGATTTATGTCATCTTACTGAACACTAGGTTGTAATTGATAAGGGCAAGCCTATGGCTATTTTGTATACAATTTGATTTCTTTCTAAGTGTGATATTTTATTTTCCCAGTCCCAATATCTAAAACAAATTCATTATGTGTGGGACTTCTTTGTTGTGAGTGCAAGTTAATACTTTGATCAATTTTGAATAAGTTAATGCATTAGTGTAGGGGATATAAGCCTTGTGAAAGGTCTTTCAATGTGTCACTTGAAAAAGTCACAGTGTGTGAGTAGGTGCAGTTAGCCATTATGATGTGATGCCCAATGAATGATTATAATGAGATGAACTATGTACTACGGGTGTTTTAAGTATTTGATATGTACAGGTTTTGTTGTTGCTCAAGGAAAACCAAATGTTTTAGGTTAAGGGTGTTGATGTGATGGTATTTTACATCACATTGTGCACTTAAAACCCCAAAAATAGAGCATGTTCTTGAGTAATAATAGTGTGCCTTGACGCGTTTATTGAGTATTTATAGGGTTAAGTCAATATGAGGAAGTTTGAAGAAATAGTTTAGAAAATGGGAAATTTTTACACAAGTAAGAGATGATTTGCCTACTCCCAAATAAATCGTCTGACCCAGCTGCCTAACGGGAATCACATTGGTTAAAATAACTCAAATAGGTGATGCAACAAATGAATCATTTGAAGATAGATGATTCGTCTAATAGAGCCACCCATTTGATGCTTCACTGGTTAAAAAACAAGAACCAAGCAGCCCAACAGATGGAATGTCTGTTAGGAGATGGTTCTCCCAAAGGGAACTGTTTGATAGAAAGCTCAATAGACATAGAAGGTGATAGACGGAAGACCAGATGGTCCGTCTATCTCCAGATGAGTCGCCTCATGTTTTTCCCAAGCTAAGCAAAGTCCTAGTCTGAGTTTTTGTTATTGCACTTACCCTCATGCTCTATAAAAGGAAAAATTAGCATAGTTTTTGACATACAAGAGATAAAACACATACAACTACTTACATATATTTTAGAGAGAGAAATACTTAGAGACACTTAAGAGTTAGGGTTTGATGCCCATATTATTTCAAGAACACAAGTGTTGAATTATTTTGATCATTATTCTACAATCAATTGAATGTTCACTTTTGTGGTATGTTATTCGTTACTTTACGATTTCATTATTGTAGGATGTTATCAATGGTGGGCTAAACCCCAACCCTAGGGTTTTAGGATCCATGGGTTAAACTACACTAGGATTGTATTCTATATAAGGATATGTGTCTAATCCATCATATGAACATAATTCATACATAATAAATGACTTTTAGTGGTTGAAAATACTAGAACACGCCTAGGTTTAACTAGCACTAACTCTGTGGATAAAACTAGGAGTTCAGATTATGCTAAGAGATTCAGGTTGTTAACCCTGTCTAATGGTTGTTGTTGTAGAAAGAGTAAGCATCTTCAGTTACCACGATAAATACAATGCACTCATTCACAACCCTAGCCCGATGTAAAAAAGATTTACTTAGGATTAAAGTCTTAGAAGCACTTAAGTAAGTAGCAATGTATTTGTATGTAACTCTATATTTAGGAAATATTATGCAACTGTGTAAAGATACAATTCAAAGGTTGCTTGAGCCCTGGTGAACTTGAACCTTGGTTAATGAGTCAATCGATAATCCTTAACAGTAACAACGAATATTGTGATACAAAAAATCCCCCTTTTTACTTTTCGTTTATCACTAAAAACAAGCACTAACTATTATCTACTATTGTTGGGCATATATACGATACTCTATTCCCTGTGGGATCTACCCCAACCTAGTTGGGTTCTATAATTTACAACCGACTTTTTATACTTCAAAAGGAAGTAAAATTTGGGTGTTATCATCGCATTATGGAATTCCCACACTTCAAATCTATCCACTAACGGTTGCTACTAGATTTACATAAGGATATGAGTAAACCCAATGGGAGAAATGACCACATAAAAACCTAACACAATGATCGGACCAATCCAAAGATGAAAGACAGCATATCACAACAAAGAGTAATCTGAAATTATAATTATCCTAAAGGTTATTTTTGGTATTTTCCTATAAAAAATCTATTTTACCCTTCCTGAGAGTTTCCATGTGTTATAATTATTCAATTTATAGGTTTAATTTTGATATCGGAGCTAACAATTGTAAATATTGAGAGTTTTTTAGTTTTTGGAAGCCTTTATTTGAAAATACGAGACCTTAGACCTCATTTGGAGTTATGAGTCTCTGAAAAGAATTCTGTTAGTTCCACCAACTCTATAATGTTAAAAATGATCTACAAGAACCTTTTTATCAGTTTTAGGCTTTTTATGTTAAATTTATCTCATTTGACGGGATTAAGTTGAGTCTTAAGGCCAAATTTTGACTTTATCAATATTTGATCATCAAATGCTCATATTTGAATTTCGTTGATTCTGTTGGATTCAAGAGGTTATTTTTGGGCTAGGATTCAGAATATTTTCTAGAAGTTTCACAGGAAAATTTATCATTTTGAGTAAAGTTTCTATTTTTAGAAACCTTAGCGGGTGTCGGGACAAAGAAACTTTGGATTTGTATTTTGATTATCCCATTGAGTCTGAAACATTAAGTTTAGTAGGATAGAATATATAGTTTTTATGCGTTGGGTTCCGAAAAAATCACGAGGTTCCTACTGAATTTTAGCTTGGATTGTATTTTGTTGTCATTCCTAGTTTCTGGTGCAAGACCCAGACCTTCTTCATGATTGCATGCATAGGTATTGTGATCACAAAGTTCCTTCTTTTGTGCATTATGATCACACATCCTGGTGACACGATTGCATAGGCTTCCCTTCCATGAGTATTGCAAATATGTTATAAGTCATCACGATCGCGTAGAATGTTCTAAATTAATGAGTTAAGACTAAAACCCCTATTCACGAGCTCATTCCCCACTTTTCACCATTTTTTATTTAGGGAGATAAATTGGGGTATTTTCTAGGATAGCTTTTGAGCTTAATTACTTGGGTAGGTTTCAAAAACATTGAGTCTTTGATTATGCATTAATTATTCCTCTATTTCGATATCAAATTTAGTGATTTCAAGGTATAAAATTTGTTTATTTTTTAGAAAAAACTTGATATTATAAATTTGAGTTTTGAGGGTTAATTACTACCCTATTTTTGATAAAATTTCATATTTGTGATTCTTGAAACATGGGAAAATTGATTTTCAATAAAAATTATAAATTTACCCTTGACCCTTGGTTTTTAACACTTGGGGATGTTTTGGATCCAATTTTAAGAATATAAATATAGGTATCAAATTTCATAATTCTTATGCTTAACTAGTACTTGAGTAAATTTTGCAATTTTAGAAGCTCGGGGCAAGGGGAAGGCACCAATTGTTGGATTCCCAATTGTTCTAGGAGAAGACAGGCCATCAGGGTTACCTCTTGTTATGAGGAACGAGTTTTCCTGGTCTTTCTATGATAAATATGCTCCCTGGAGTATGAGCGAGGAGAACCAGCACATATTTAATATGTTGTATCAGGGGGACATAGTTGTAGTGGAGTATAAGACTCAATTTTATGCTTTGCCTAGAAATGTAGGTTCCCTTCTCTCCAATCTATCCAAGAGGATTCATTGGTTTATTTAAGGTTTAACATATATTATTATATGGAACTATTCAGATTATCCCATCAGGTGGCATCGTTTGCTGATATAGTTGGTGTGTCAATGGATGTTAGGTTGATTGAGATAGAGAAGTATCGAGATGCTAGGATTAAAAGGTACCGTATATTCAGAGAGTTTTTCGTACATCATCTTGGGGTAGAGATGCTTCTAGATAGAGGAGGAGTCACCAGATCCTATCGTACTGTATTTTCGAAAGTTATACATGCTTCATAGATGGGCTTTTCTAGTCATGGGATTTCTACTCTAGATTATCTTTCCAATTGTTCTCAGTAGAGGCAGTTAGGTCGTGGAGTCCGTTCAGGGCCTAGTAATTCATCCTTGTAGATTTTATTCCTGAGATCTTACTTTATTTGTGGAGATCTAAGTCACTTCATAAGGCGGTACACACATTCTAGTCGTACATGCTAGCCTTGTTATAGAATCCATCTACAGCACCAGCGTCTCTAGTAAGGGGTCAGTAAAGAGCACATTCTGGTAGGAGTGATGGTAGGACTATGATTTTGATGGGTTCAAGTAGAGGAAATGTTCCTTTTAGTAGTATTAGTGGTTATTTTTTTGCATTTCCAGGTAAACCATATGTCGAGTCCTCTAACGCAGTGATTACAGGTATCGTCCCAGTGTGTCACCAGCCTACTTCAGTATTATTTGATCCTGGATCTAAATATTTTGATGTCTCTACATATTTTTCTACTGGATTTGATATAATTATTGATTCTCTACCAATCCCTATACATGTTTCAACACCTGTTGGAGTATTCAGTGGTGGATTAGGTGTACTGATCTTGTATTATTTCTATAATAGGCTATGATACTTGGATAGATCTTATCATTCTCAACATAGTAGATTATAATGTCATTTGGGCATGGCTTGGATTTCTCCTCAACATGAGATCTTGGATTGTTATTCAAAGATAGTTACTTTAAACATGCTTGGTATTCTAAAGATTGAGTGAAAGGGTTCTAGTGGTTCTTATCCTATAAAGTGATTTCCTTCCTTTATGCTTAGAGGATGATTAATAGAGTTTTTCTCTCTTATTTGTCCTTTATCTGTGATAATGGTGCTGATAATCCACCGTTGGATATTATACCAGTCGTTCTTGAGTTTTCTGAGCCTTCCCTACAGATCATCCAGGTGTTCCCCTGATATGGACATTAATTTTGCTATTAATTTGGAGTTGGGCACTAAGTCCATCTTTATTCCTCTATCCCGTATAGATCCAACAGAGTTAAGGTTAAGGAGAAACTTTAAGACTTTCTTGATAAGGGCTTCATTAGACCAAGTATATCATCGAGGGGGTTCTCATGTCCTATTTATAAAGAAAAAAGATGGGTCAATAAGGATATGCATTGACTATAGGCAGCTGAATAGTGTTACTATTAAGAATAAGTACCTTCTTCCCAAGATTGATGATTTATTTGATCAATTTCAGGTGTCTCTGTGTTTTCTAAGATAGACTTGAGATCAGGCTACCATCATTTGAGGATTAGGGCTTCAAATATCCCTAGGACAACCTTTAGGACTCTATATGGTAACTACGAGTTTTTGGTTATATCTTTTGGTCTAACCAGTTCCACTGCAACATTTATGGAGTTGATTAATGGGGTATTTAAGCCTTATCTAAATTCCTTTACTATTTTCCTTATTGATGACATCTTGGTCTACTCAAGGAGTGAGGCAGACCATGTTCAGCACCTGAGAATTGTACGCCAATGGTTGAGAAAGGCGAGGTTGTATGCTAAGTTCTACAATTGCGAGTTTTGTCTTAACTTAATGACTTTATTTGGGCACATGGGGTCCAATAAGGGTATAATCGTTGAGCCTAACAAGATCGAGGCAGTCCATGGTTGGACTAGGCTTACTTCCCCTATAGAGATTCTCAGTTTTGTTGGCTTGGCAGGGTATTTAGGGTTTTATTTTTATCTCAACTTTATTGACTCGATTGACACAAAAGAATGTTGTGTTTAGTGATCAGATGAGTGTGAGGAGTGTTTCAAGAAGCTCAAGAACTTATTGACTTCAGTACCAGTTCTAATCTTGTGTCGCACCCCGAGTCTACACCCTAGATGTAACATAGTACTTGAAACCACAAGTGGATCCAAGCTAATCCTTGGCCTATCATAACACATAAAACTTGAAATATAAAGTAATGCAGAAGACGATACGTGGGCTAACTTTCATAACATAAATAAATACAAAGAAAAACATTGTGACTAATAAATACATTATTAAAAATTTTATACAATTGTTTAACTGAGTGTCTAAGAAGCCTATACTAATTCTAATGAGTAGTTGGCACAACCACAAACAAACTCTAAATAAATAAAATAAATAACATAAGCTGAAAATTCTGAGCATATTGCCCTCGAAGAATAAGGACTTTACCATTTTCTTATTGAAATTTGTTGACACTTACTATCTATGAATAAAGAGGAATGCCCTTATCTACAGTGTGAATATAGGCATAGATTATACACCAGTATATTGAATGTACTAGTATGTGAGTTTATGCAATAACTTTCAAAACAAACATAACTTAATATATGCAATAAAGATATATGACTAAAATTTGGAGATGAGAGCATTTAAATATGAATAAGCTAAGACTGATATCATAAGTCTATTACTTAGCTATGAACTGGAACATATCTGAATTGTAAGAATGAAAAATTATTAATGTTGTAAAAAAAGTAAAAGTTAGGACTATGAGATAGTAAATACGGGTTACATGCATGAAGACTGATATAGAAGAACTGGAGTTTTTATGTAAAATGTCTAAAGTCATGTAGAAATCATACTTAGCTAAAACAGAAAATCTAAACTGAATGTATCAAAATAGATCATGAAAATTGAGTTGTAGTGACTCACATTTAACTGAAAACATTCTTGAAAAATGGATATCTTAGTAATAATGAAAATAGTCATAATCTGTTGTAAAACTAGTGAGTCATGTAACATGCTTAATCATAACCGAAAGCTAAACATGGTGGCAGTTTCTTCTAACCGATATCAACCATGAAAGCATTCATGGAGGTCAATATTCTAGTCCCCACACTAATAAAAGGGAATATAACCTGCCACAGTTAGAAACATCACTAAGGATCCAAAATACTAGGTCACAATGGACAAAAATAAAACCTACACTGGATACGTAGTTATAGAACTTGGATTATCTAGAATCCCCGTTCTCTCAGTGTTAAATAATCCTTCCAAAATAAGATACTGTTGATCATACTAGTAATGAAATGTATAGAAATCATACTATACATAAAAACTGATTTGTACTAGTAAAATAATATTAATTTGAAATAATACTAGTCAATATTAAAATACATCTGAAATTGTTATCATAGGATCAAATCATGTAAGATGTTGTATATAGGCTGAAAAATTGACAATATCATGCTCATCTGTTTATATTTGTAAATTTGATCAAGTCATGAACTTTATACATGAAAATCATAACATAACTAAATATTTTCAATGCATGAAAACAATCCTTGATAAACTGATATATGGACAAACTTAAATTAATGAGAAACCAAAATAAGAAACATTGTGCATAATTGGGTAAAACCCATAAATCATGAATCTTAAACTAAAACACTTAATTTTTAGACATGAGGATAAAAGGATATCCTTATTGAATACCCACATACCTGGTTATGAAGCTTTTGAGATTGAAAATCTTGGTGGATGATTGATTTTACTTGAGCTTGAGGAGAAACCCCTAGGTTCTTCACTTAAGAAAATTTGATTGTGTTTAGAAAGCATCAATGAATGTTATGAGTGAGAAAACTGAGTAACCATACGATTTTATCTATCAAAATACCCAAAAATAGGTTTGTATAAGTCTAAAAGTCTTAGAAAAAACTAAAATAGACTTGGGGAAACGTAGGAGGAAAATGTTGATTTTTGGGCTGCATGATCTGTACCTCCACTATAAGGGTCGTACCATTGAGATACAGCTAGTACTAAGGTCCATACTTTTGTGCTACCTTGACAGAGATTCACTAAAATTGACATAACATTTACTCAGAACTCAGATTCACACCCAGTTTTCTTCATTGGAAATTAGATTTTAAGAACTTTATTTGATAGGATACGGTTCACACAATCATAATATTTTAGGAGATATGATTGTTTTAGATTGACCCTTGTAGAATTTTAAATAAAACACTAGCACGGTAGAAGACTCAACTCAACTTTGTTCTAAGGGATAATTGGGGATTTATATCATATCCAAGAGACATAAGACACTTAAGAATGGATGTACACACCAAGGTACAAGATAGAAAAATTAATTATCAAAGATTTTCTAGAAATTATGTTGTACGTTCTGTCATACAAACCATGGGACATTGGTATGGTCCATACCATAGAACGATGGGTTGTACACCTATTCGTATACTCGGGAATTTTAAGAAACTTATATCTTCTAAAGAAAATTTTAGTTTAGACTAGGTTTTAAATCATGAAAATGTACGGGGTCTTACACCTTGCTTGTAGAGGGTGAGCCTTTCACCATATATTGTGCTGCTTCTAGGGTAAAGTTAGGTGGGATTTTGATGTAAAAGGGTAAGGTAATTTTTGATGCCTTGCGATAATTGAAGACTCAT